>JACXGM010029418.1:0-13674 GCA_016801145.1 Umbra pygmaea
TTAGCAAAAATATTCATCTTTAATTCCAAATTGGTGGAATCATTGAAAATAGAAAGATTTCATAATTATGTGAAGCATCACAGTACAGTAGAAATTTACATGGCCAATAGAAACCCCATATGGCTTTGGTTAAAAGATAGATGGACAGTGTTGGGTGTGGATGAGGGGTGGATCAAGTGAAACTGGGTTCTGTAAAATGTACAAGATTTGTAAATATTGTAAAATAACACAAAATGTATAAGCTAGAGCTAAATATTAAAATAGCTTTTGGTCACGGGTAATTATAGGTTAGGATGGGTGTAAAATATAGTGAGCAATAATATAAAACAAAAAAGTGGGATTGGAAATGATGCATATTTTAGAACGAAGACAATCATGTGGTCAAATACTGTAGCTGACCTTTCCCCAACAAAAAAAAAACGTATCTATTTATTGAACCCATTAACACAGTTACCATCAAGTCATTCAATGCTGGACCACATTTCAGATGAAGTAAAACTTCACACTGTGGTGCCTTCTACAAGTGATGCGCAGTTGTTTCACAACATTTCTTGAGAATGCACACCAAAGACATTGTAATCTGGATGTAGCATATAGCACTACTATCAGATCTGTTGGGACCTCAGGAAATTACCAAAGTATCTTAACTAGAACAACATTTTCTATTATGGGAGGTCAAGTTTTGTATGATGTGGATTTGTATATTAAATCACGGTCAATTAATTTTATTGAGCATTATATTAATAAATTAATATATATATGCAAAGGCAAAAAAGAAAATAATTATTGTTAAACTAAAACCTGCAATGCTGGGAATTATTAAAATAAGTGGTGTGGCTAACAGTGAGCCACATGACCAAAACTAAAGTGTTACTTTTGTCATAAAATTGCTTGATATAAATCCTTTTGAAATTTACAGTATGTTGTCTTTTAGATTTTGGAAACATCAGCTGCTTTTCTTACAAATGAATCAACTGAATATGTTTAAAACAAATTTTTCGGGCACACATAAGCATACTACATGATAGAACAGTCAATATTATTTTATTTTTTTCCCTTTTTAACTTTACTATGACTGCTTTGAAATTATTCTAAGTTAACACATGTATTTGTACATCAAATTGTTATGGAGTAATTGTGATAAACTTGAAACACATTACCAATGCTGTAAATATACAGCATTCAACTGGCACCTCTGGGATGTTGAGTGCCAACCATAAGAGCAGAGCCCTTCCTGTTTGTGTTAGACTCCATGGACTGTGTGATGTCCTTGCTCACTTTTGCTCTTGTTAAGTTTAAGCCATGTGTAGAGTTCTTCCAAATCTGGCTGATGCATGTTGCTATATTAGGTGTTTTTCAAACACAGACATTTCTTGTAAGAAACAAAAATTATATTAATTAATTACAGATTCATGTTTACTTAAAATTAACAAATACTATTGTGTATGGAACATTTTAAGTGCTTTAGGAAGTGTACTTCATAAACTAAAAGTGCACTACACAGGTTACTTTAAAGTATTCAAAAGTAAACTTAAAATAAACTAGAAGTATACTTTAAAGTGTACTAAATAAACTAAAAAGTGGGCCAATTTAGTTTACTTAGTATATAAATAGTATATGCATAAGTACACTTCTAGTACACTTAAATTACCTTAAAAATAGTATACTTTTATCCTTAAGTATACTTACAAAAATAAACTTGAAGTATACTTTTTTTTCGTAAGGGTAGGGCTTATAGCATCTTGTAATTGTGTGAATACTTGGAGGAGAGAATTTAAAATTATTAAAAATCCTAAAAGAATACTGCTAACTCTGTTCTATTTAAAGCCAGGGTGGTTGCGTACTTTTTGTTGCAATTGTTTGGAATTAACAAACAAAAGACGAGTTAGAGCAATGGGTGAGTGGCTAACTGGCTAACTAGTCTGTTGTCTGGGCTTTTCATCCAGCCCCCGACCTATCTGGAGTGGAGAAAGCATAATTAGCTTCAATGTAGCTATCTGTGATTGTGTAAATACTTGAAGGAACGAACGTAAAATAATAAAAATTCCTAACAAAGTACTGCTAACTGTTCTATTTATTAGTTACTGGTTGTTTGTTGTCAGTTGTAGCTCATTGTCCATTGTGATGTGTTTGTGTATACAATAGGTTTTGTTTGTGTGTTTTCTGTATTATTGGTATTAAACATTGTTGGTTTTCATTTCAACATTTGCATTTATCTCCTCTATCTCGACTCTAAGATATACATTACATAGTATTTAGTATTAGAGCGATGTTAAGTGTAGGCATAATTTTTAATATAGGGTATGGTTAAGATTAAAGTAAGGGTTAGGTTTAGGATTTCTGGCTCAGAGTTAGGTTTAAGTAAAATGTGAGCAATAATTTTGTGTGTGTCTGTGTTAATGGATGTGCATTCCTAGTATGCTGTGTCTATGTTTAGTACCATAAGGCTCAATTGTCGCAATGAGTTAGATTGCACATGGGGACCAATACAAAAATTATGAAAATGCATGGGCTCATACTGAAAGTCTGGACAAAACTCTACCAAATGAAAAAAGTGTAATTCTCAGTCTCTCTCAGAATATATGATCCATCTTTGCATACTCGTATGTATGTGTCTGTGTGTGTGTGTGGAATTGTGTGCTTCCGTTCCAGAGACTGCATGTGTGGGTGGGACTTCCTACTGCTCCGCTAGGCTCTGAGGCATGAATAAATTGTGACAGTCACAGCCCCAGGCAGCAGACCACCAGACCAGAGTCATGACAGCCTGGAGAACAGCTGCTGAAACCTTAGCATCCAAATCAACTTCCACACGCGCTCCGACAACAACAAAAGTCTAAGGAAGGTATGTTCTGTAATAGTGTGTGTGTGTGCAGTCTATACGTATGCTTTGATGCTTCGTATATTTCTGGCAGGTTGTGCTTTCGGCCATGCCGAAATGTAATTACCAACGGCCCCTATACAGATTTAATTCTGACTTTTTTTCATTTACTACTATTTGCTTTTCTGGGCTGAGAGAAGGGCAGACCACATTCCACCAGTCATGTGCTTCAGCTGATCCGAGTCACACGCTAAAGAGAGAGAGAGAGAAATATAGATAATATAGGGGAAGAGGGTGCTTAAATTCTGCCATTAATGTCAATTTCAGGGATATCAAACTATACAGTAGTTGGCAGGGAAGAGGGTTGTGTACTGTGATGGAAAGGGTTTAAACACTGGTGAACCATTGCTGTAAATAACTATGGTTTATATTAGTGAATGGCACTTAAATATGGGTGATCTTTTTTCAGATGTTTTTTATTATATACAAACACAGGAACACTGCTAAAGAGTATGATAGGAATATGTTTTTCTACACAGGAAAAAACACTTAATAAAAACTTAAACAACATTAGGACTTGTGCTTAGCCAGGCTCATGTATTGGTTCTCACTACAACTGCTTTTATTTACATTTCTGTTACTATTACACAAAAGTCAGAGACAAACTGTTTTAAATGTGGCAAGATGTCATGACTCGCTTGAGTGATAAGGTAACAGGGGGCGGAGAGATAGAACACAACTGACATCCTGCTTGTCGACAGACTTTTCACAGGTTTGTGCTAAAATGTGTCTCCTTAACATGCAAATGATAGTTTCTGAGAGGGAAATAGTAAGGCTGGGGGAAGAGAGAGTGAGGGAAAACAAGGAAGAGACTTCAAACAGTAGTGTAAAAATGTAGCCTCTTCTTGAAAGAACAGTGTGTGTACAGTGCATTGTAGTTGTATTTTGGAGCAGTATACCTTAGAACTGGTTTAGCTTAGCCACTATTAGCATATTACTGTCAAGTGTGTAGCGTCAGCACAGAGATTGTCTTTTAAAGTTGGTGTAGTTACTCGCATGACAGTTTATGACATTACCATAACTGTAAAACAGTCAACATTCACAGTCTGCTTCAGGCTATTATGTAAATTAGTCAAATGTTTGAAAGTGCTAAATCTGAAAACCTTGGCAGTACAGTGGACATATTCTCTTAGTTCTTCCAACTGCTATGCATAAAATAATACTTTCTGAAAGGAGAAGTGAAGTGGTTCCTGTTTACATTTTCGAAACACAGGACGCATTAAGCTTCGACATTTGATGACATTACTAGATAAGGTTTTAGTCTGAGAAGGAAGAGGCCTCTTGAAGTCAGCTTCAGATAATGACATGTTTCTCAATTATAGTCATAAAAAAGCCACAAAATCTATTGAGATAATGTGGGTTTCATCTTCACATCTTAATGTCTTTCTTTGCTTTCTATGTCAACGGTAGTTTTGCTTTCACATTACCCAGATATATACACGACATCAGTAAACATGTCCCCCACTTTTGCTGTTCATGGGGAAATATATTTAGATCTTCTTGAGTTATACAAAGTTGTACAACAGTGTTTGAATGGGCAACTTTAGATAAAAATAGACAGTATAGCCTAATCCCTATGCCTATATCTTTTTAAGTTATACATACAGTGTTGTTTTGAATGAGCAGGCACATCCATAAAAATAATGATATCCACATCTGGGGTGCAAACTAATAACCTTTGGATTCAGAGATTGCCAAAAAGCACATTGAACTGTGGCAGAAGCTGGCACTGAAGTGAATTTCCATAATAAATTATGCAAGCAGACATGTTAAAAAATACTAAGTAATTAGCCTGCATATTTAGAAATACTGGAGTTATATTTTAGAAATGAACTACTCTGTTGTTTTGACCGTGTAGGCACATTTCCCGAAACAAAAGTATATCCACGATTAGTGCCAAAACTGGCTACCTTTTATATTCACATATGGAGCTACAGCAGAAGCTGTTGTGCTGAACGAATTCCAAGAATGACACTATGCAACTCTTGACTTTCTATGTTCCTGCATGTGATAACCACTGTAATTACAGTGGTGCTCAAAAGTTTGTGAACCCTTTCAAATCTTCCATATTTGTTCATAAGTATGACCTAAAACATAATTGGATGTTCACACAAGTCTGATAGGGCGATAAAGAGAGCATCAACATTTCTTTTTCTGAAATACACAGAAATCTACTTTGTTCATGCCATGGTACACGTCCACAAACAAGTTGTGAACATCAGACTTTGATGCACCAATGTATGAAAACATTGGTTATAAAAAACAAGACATGTCATTTACCAAAGCAAAAAATGCATTACAGGGCCAGAGAAAGTATCTATGATACATATGTAAATATCCAAGCAAACCGACAGAGACCGCTCCATTTTCTCCAACTCCAATTTAATCTATCAGGTACAATCAATGTTTTTTCTGCAAAAGGATGTGGTGTTGTAATCAGAACAGTCACCTTTCTGCTTCAGCAGCAACATTATAGCGTGGTCCTCAATCTATGGTGCTGTTCAGCCAATTCCTTAAAATCATTGTGTACATGTTCAAGAAACCACTGATCTGGAACCAGAGTAATAGAACTGCATTGCTGAGGTTAGATGCACTGTTAACTACATTGACAGCCAGCACTGAATGTACCGGACACACTTCCTTAATTCCTTTGAATTCTAGGGATATTCACTGAAATGTATGTCTCTATTCATTCAGGCTCTCAACATCATGGAAGAGGTCGAGGACAAGGCATTTATCCCTTCAGACGAGAGTGATGTTGAAGTGGAAATAAGAAAATCATCCAAGGACCAGACAGAAAACCACAGAACCTCGAGGTGGAAGAATGGTGCGTAAAAGTATAGTTTTCTAAATGTACTATGAGCTAAATCATGTGTTGTGGATCAAATCATTGATCTTGTTTGGTGTACCTTCCTTGTTTTACACATTGGCTTTTTTTGTGGATAAAAGAAAACCCTTTCAAAATGTCCTGATTTAACCTGGGTTTGTTACCTATATACCTCTTCTATTTTCTTTGTGTGTTTGAGCTGTCACATTGTTGGTTTTATGTAGCGTTTCTCTTTCAGAATCTTTTATTGTCAAGCTTTAGCCCCCATTCATCCTACCCCAGTCACCCATCTCCCTATTTTTTTCAATCTCAAACTCTCCTCTCTCCCTCTCATGTCTCTCTCCCCTCTTCTCCAGGTCAGTGTGTGCTGGCAGTACCCACTTCTTCCTTGTTATACCCCAGGTTCGATCTGTCAGTCTGCAGGGCTTTGTTGGAGAGAGAAGGCTTCCAGGTGAGTACCGTATACAATTTCCCCAGAAAGGCTTTGGTGCACAGCTCTTCACACAGTTAGCAATGAATTAGACATTGACTTGAGAAAGAACTTGATGAACACTTTTCAGATTTTTTTATTTTCATTTAGCAGAAACTCTTATCCAAAGGGATTTACTGGGGAAATGATGTTTCAAATGAAGAGTCAAATGCTCTTACATGTTTGCGGTCTAAAAAAAGTTTGGAATATTTTGGAAAATCATTTTTTTAAATTGAAGCTTTATTTTAAAATCCTTGCACAAGAATACATGCAGTTTCCAATAACTTTACTTTTATTTTTTTATTAACCTTTATTTAGCCAGGAGAAAAACTAATTGAAATTAAGAATCTCTTTTTCAAGTGCGTCTTGAACAAGACAGGCAGCAGCAAGTCATCACAGGCACAACAAAACAAAAAAGAAACTTTAGCCTGAAACAGCATTGTGCTTTGTCACCTTTACTCTTTACTTTAGCCATCGAACCATTGGTCAGGCCACTGGACCCCATCCATAAATACAGTCCATGATTTTCATATATAAATAATTGGGTGTTTGGATCAGCAATTTCATTTTGATCTATCAAATAACTGAAGGAAAGTAATATTTCAGTTGTGAAATTAGGTTTTTTGGATGAACAGAAAATGTGCAATATGCTTCAAAACGAAATTAGACAGATGCATACATTTTGGCACTCCAACAGAAGTATCACATCAATATTTAGTTGAGCAAATTACAGCCTCAAGACACTTCCTATAGCCCGTAATGAGTGTCTGGAATCTGGATGAAGGTATTTTGGAACATTCCTCCTCGCAAAACATCTCCAGTTCAGTCAGGTTTGATGGTTCCCGAGCATGGACAGCCGCTTCAAATCACCCCACAGATTTTCAATGATATTCAGGTCTGGGGACTGGGATGATTATTCCAGAACATTGTATTTGTTCCTCTGCATAAATGCTAGAGTAGATTTTGAGCAGGGTTTTGGCTCGATGTCTTGTTGAAATATCCAGCCCTGGCGTAACTTCAACTTTGTGACTGATTCCTCTACATTATTCTCAAGTATCTGCTGATTATGAGTGGAATCCATGCAACCCTCAACTTTAACAAGATTCCCAGGACCGGCACTGACCACACAGCCCCAGAGCATGATGGAACCTCCATTAAATTTTACTGTGGGTAACTTTGTCTTGGAAGGCTGTGTTCTTTTGCCGCCATGCATAATGCCCCTTGTTATGACCAAATAACTCCATTTTTGTTTCATCAATCCACATCACCTTCTTCAAAAATGAAGCTGGCTTGTCCAAATGTGCGTTTGCATACCTCAAGCGACTCTGTTTGTGGCATGTGTGCAGAAAAGGCTTCTTTCGCATCACTCTCCCATACAGCTTCTCCTTGTGGAAAGTGTGCTGAATTGTTGAACGATGCACAGTGACACCATCTACAGCAAGATGATGTTCTAGGTTTTTGGAGGTGGTCCGTGGGTTGTTTTTGACCATTCTCACCATCCTTCGCTTTTGTCTTTCCAATATTTTACCTGCCACTTCTGGCCTTAACAAGAACTGTGCCTGTGGTCTTCCATTTCCTCACTGTGTTCCTCACAGTGGATAATGACAGCTTAAATCTCTGCGATAGCTTTTTGTAGCCTTCCCCTAAACCATAATGTTGAACAATCTTTGTTTTCAGGTCATTTGAGAGTTGTTTTGAGGCCCCCATGTTGCCACTCATTAGAGGAGAGTCAAAGAGAACATCAACTTGCAATTGGCCACCTTAAATACCTTTTCTCATGATTGGATGCACCTGTCTATTAAGTTCAAGGGTTATTGAGCTCACCAAACCAATTGTGTGTTCTAATTAATCAGTGCTACCGTAGATAGTTACAGATATTCAAATCAACAAAATGACAAGGGTGCCCAAATGTATGCACCTGTCTAATTTTTTTAATGCATATTGCACATTTTCTGTTAATCCAATGAACCTCATTTCACTTCCGAAATATTACTATGTCCTTCAGTTATTTGATAGATCAAAATGAAATTGCTGATCCAAACACGGAATTATTTATAAAATAAATTCATGGAAATTGACAGGGGTGCCTAAACCTTTTCTTGAATCACTGTGCTATTTTCTTAAATATCTTTCAGGCATTTTAAGGGTTTACAAGAATGTGGTGAAAGAGTAGAACATTTTTCCTGTAAGAAGTCTAAGCTGCTTCCGCTAGTGTACTGCTGCAGAATAGAAATGACAGTGCTCATCCGTGGCAGTGCTTGAGTCAGTGGTCCCTCCAAGACCGACTCTGTTTCATGTGTTATTTTTGACCCGGACTATCATTATCTGTGACTTCATCACCAATCAATGGATTGTCAGTCCTGCCACCAACCACACACAGCCGGTGTCACATCCATCATTAGTAGCCTACATGTTTTTAAGTTCCTGTGGTGTAAGTTCCTGTGCCTACGCCAGTGCCTGTGGCTCCACCCACGTTGCCAGTGCCGGAGGCCCTGCCCACCCTGCCATAGTTGGGGGCTCCACCTCCTCTACCAGTGCCAGATGCAACAACCCCTATGCCAACAGATCTGCCTCCTGTTCAGGTCCCTCCGGACCCTCTCCACCCTGACAGGGAGCTTTTTGCGGCTGGAGCCGCTCCTTCAACAGGGTTACTGTCACTTTGCCCTTCAGTGGCGGTGCCCGAACCGGTGGCCCTAGCCCCACCGACTCAATTTTATGTGTTTTGTTTCACCTGGACTATCATTATATTTGACTTCATAGATTTTACAGACAATGTATTGTCTATCCTGTCTCTAACCACACACATGTATTTAAGTTCCTGTGGTTGCATTGTCAGCTGTCGTTCATAGTTTTAGTGTGATGTGTTTTATTGCAGTTGTTTGGTGTAATCCAAAACCAGTTTCACTGGTCCAATTGTTTTATGTGTTTTCATTAAACCTTTATTCACCCTTTGCATCTGCCTCCATGCTACACCTTACTGCACAGAACTCATTCAAATAGATTAGAATTTGACCTACTGGTCTTACGGGAAAAATGTTCTCCTCTTGGCAATAGTAATACAAGATCCCAATTTTTTTAAACCTCCATATATCTGTTATATCTACTTTATCAATATTTTATAATCCCCTTAATTACTGTGGATTTAATGTTTTGCTCCTACTGTATGTATGTATCCCATTGTAGATTCCAGCAGCAGACTTTGAGACCCCTCTGGAAATAGCCCTGGATACTCCCTCTGTTAGGAGATTCATGTTGTTCAGTTCCTCTCTCTTCAACCTTATCATGGCACCGGTAGGCTCCCAACATTTGTTTTGAGTACATTTAATGCAATTTTTATTATATATGTTTTTTTATAATGTACTGACAAAGTCTACATTTTATAATGTAGGGACAATGAATTAACACTGTGGTCTCCGATACCTCTAATTCTGTACATGTTACTAATTTATACTGACGTCTGGTAGCTGTTTATTTATCTGTATCTCCATCAGCAAATCTTTGGGACATCAAAAGAAAACAACAAATAACAATCAATGTTACAAGTTACGGCTATTTTTTTGTACGTAGGTGTTTAGGCTATTTTTGTATCCCTCAGGTTCTGTATCTCGTGATATGGTGTGCTGCGTTTTCTACTCTTCACCTCTACCTCTTCATCACTGACTACTGGTTGCTATGTCTGTCTGTCAGCCTGGTCTCTATCTTCATCACCACAGCCATTCTCGTCATCCTCCACTACAATAAAAAAGAGGTGGGTGTTTATCGATCAGGGAGAACTCTCCTATGAGCACAAGACATTGAAAAGATGTTGGAAATTGTCACAGCTAATTTCATAAATATTCAGGCAGGAGGGAGGTCTGTATTACAATGGAAAGATGTGTATATAATAACTAAGATAACATATGAATGAGAAAATATGAAAACAAAACACTGGGTAAAAATTACAAAGGAATGCTGTACAGTTAGGCGCATGCCTGTGTACATGAAAGTAAAACTACCAAACTGAGAAATGGTTTGGCATAACCAAAATAAACACCAAACAAAGAGTTAGGTTGAACAAAACCAACACTGACACTGATAGCACTGGAAGACATTGAGACCGCAAAACATGCTGCAGCTCTGGCGTATCAAGACCCATAAATGCATAAGGAAACAGAGGGTGTACATATTTGTACTAATATGCTAAAGGGTGCCTGGTGTGTGTAATAAAACAAGACAAGTCCATGTGTGGATGAGGGCATTGAATCAATACTCCTATATGGGTTACTGGAAACAGACTTTGAGTCAGTGGAAACAGATAAATCACAGACGCCACATGTCAGCATGGAGGGGAACCATTGCAGAAGAAATATATATAAAAAATGCTTTTTGTTTGAAAATACTTTGAAAAGACAGAAATAGTATGTGTAGATTTGCCACGGAAGATAAATGATTGGAAATTATCAGTTACTTTGAATCCATTTGTACTATTTTCTGACATGGCACACTGATGACACCAAAAATGTTGAGGTTCAGCCTGTTCTTCTTAAGGCCTAGTGATTGATAAAATGTAATATTTAATAGAGCCCGACCGATATGAGTTTTTTAATCCGATACCGATACCGATTTTGAATGGGAAAAATTTGCCAATACCGATAACAATTTCTATTACTATAGCTGAAATGAAAAATCTACACTTTCCTGCATGGATTGTGCTTTAAACCAGACTCTAAAGACCCTCAAAGCAGGGTACCCGCGGGTCCTTAAAAAGTCTTAAATAGTCTTAATTTCATTTTCCAGAATTTAAGGCCTAAAATTGTCTTAAAAAGTCTGAAATCTTATTTTCCAAGGTCTTAAAAAATTGTCATGCTAATTTTATTATTTTGTATTTTGTTGAAGGAAACCATAAGCGCTTTTCTGAGCAACTACTTAACTTTGCTGGCAGATTGCTGGCAGATTACTGTACAGTAATAGCAGGTGATTGCTGCTGCTCCGTAGGCTTACCTCAAATCAACTCAGCTAATTTGTTCGTTAGTTAGCTTATCAGATTTGTCTGTTTCTGGGTGTTATTTAGGATATTTTTATTTGTGTCGTTGAAGTGTTGTTTACTATAATGTTTTTGTGATCAGTATTAGATAAATGTAAATTTTCACAGTCTCGTTTTGTTGCATTTAGCGCAGGTGTATTATGCGATTCATATTAATTTTGAACAATTCCTTTTAGCAACTTGAGAGCCAGGATTCTTGGTGTTAATTCCATTACGTCGTTTGATCTGCTGGGGTCATGATTCTACAGCAGACTTAATTATGCCCAGTCTATCATGCGCACGTACAAATGCTGCAGGCAAAATAGAAAATAAGATACATTTAGAAGTGTTGCTTGACTTTATATAATTAAGACATTGCTTTCTAATCAAATCCAAACATTCAAATAAAGTATTGCGCTGGTCACCCTCAAAGTAACCATTCAATGTGCGATCTCCAAACAATTACCAATACCATTTCATGAAATACAACCTGTTGGTATTGGCTATCATAATAATATAACAGTGTGTACCTACTGCTGCTTATCACATTAGGCTAGCTTGTGCACAGGCTGGCAGCTTGCTGGCTCGTCATTTAAATGGTTAGCTTACTTTGCCGAAATAAGTCATATATACCTTCTCATAATAGCTTTCTCCTAACTGAAGAAACCAAATTAATTCGACAACACACAACAAAGAAGAAACTTATTTATCGCTACAACCTTTCGAAAAGTAATGGTTTCGCCCCAAAACTGCGGTGCTCGCTGTTATTGCTAGGTTTCTATTCATTATAATAGCGCTACCAGTCCCAGAGAGCTAATGTTAGTTACATAGCTAGATAAAGTAATGTCATGGAAACGGTGAAACGCAGGTGTTGACATTCTCAAGTTTTGGAAAACATTTTATGCATGAGCTGGAGTAGTAAACACTGCAGGCATTTTTGACTTCAGCAGCTAGCATCGGTACAGCAGTTAATACTCAGTAACTAAATATGGCCATAGCGTCTATCTATCTTGTAACCCCAAAAGCCTTTTTATGCAATGTAAAACTTTGTGTGCATTTTGTGTGACTGGTGGCTGGTTTTCAACTCACCTTTATAAGCAGCTTGTTATGAGCAGCTCTTTCATCCCCGCTGTTTTAAATCTTTTTAAGATAATGTCTTCTTGTAATGCTCAAACCTATATGCGGTGAAAGAGCGCACTCTTCCGGACAAATAAGGAATTGCAAACAAATATCGGTCGTTAATATATCATTTTTTTATTGACTAGCACTGTAGCTAATAACAGGTTAAATGCAGGATATTTCATAGCAGACAAACAATAATACAGAGTTCTTCATCACAGAAGTGCAAGACAATGGGCCTATGCAACATATGTATTCAGGCAGTCAGCGCCAAAACAAAACATTTTATTTGCAAAATGTTTCAGAAAACAGAATGGAACAGGGGGGACCTGCCTGAATTTTTCCAATAACAGGCTGGCAAAATAAAATGGTTTTGTTTGGCAGAGTTAAAACACCAGAGTATTGAAACAGTTGGACATATTGCATTTGCATCCCCTTTTATCAGGGTTTTGAGCTTTAAGCATTTAGTTTTGTGTGTGAAATATGAGGTGAATTGGGCCCACACAATAATACAGTAACGTGTGCTTCTTACCGCTACACAAAGACTATGGTCACAGCCCACCCATCATATCTTCATTGTGACCTTATTACAATGGGTATGTACCTTTAGACCCCCCACCCTGTACAGCCAGAAGAAGACTGGCCATCCCCTTGAGTCTGGCCTCTCTCTAGGTTTCTTCCTAGGTCCCACCTACTAGGGTGTTTTTCCTAGCCACTGTGCGTCACTTGTGTTGCTTGCTCTTGGGGGTCTCGGGTCGGGTGTCTGTCAAAGCACTTTGTGACAACTGCTGTTGTAAAAAGGGCCTTATAAATAAATTTGATTGATTGATTGATTATCGATGTGATGTTTTACTTTCATTTATTTGCTCCTGTATTTTATATTGCTGTAATACAGGGTCCGACAGTTGAAAAGCTGTATCTATAATGTTTAATGGTCTTCCTCTAGATAAACATGAACATAGATGTGCGACTCATCCAGGTCAATGAGAGGCTGAGAAGCCACAAGCTGCTAGTTGGTGTGGCTGACTGGGTCCAGAACTGCACTGGAACTTTACAGGTACGTTAAAGGAGTGTTCCACAGTAAATCAGTTTCATAGTATACCATTTACAAACGTTACCATAGATGATTTATGTCATATACACATCTGTTCTTTTTCAATATATCAGAGAAAAGCCGATTGTATATTTCAGTTCCTTTCGCATCCACTGGGGGGCTTCTGTATCCGTTTAAACTTGAGCTACCACAACTCCCAGAATTCTAAGCGAATTTAGTGCCCGTCCCCGTTTGAACATCGATACAGAACATGGGCAATTCAACAGCACACGTCTGTACAGCTTGACGCTAGAAAGTTATACATATTTGTTTTTGAAATTGTAGT
>JACXGM010029419.1:0-13674 GCA_016801145.1 Umbra pygmaea
AGAATGTGAGTTCCAAACAAATGATCATAGTGTAAAAACTATTATGTTTATGGCTTAGATTTTGACATTGTTAGTGACAGCAGGAATATATGAACGTTTTGATATAACATTTGTGTATGTGGAGTGAAAGATGTAGGAGTGGCGGCAGTTTAGAAATTGTTTGAAGATTAGGCAGGGAAGAGCTGCCTCCACTCTAGCTTGTCCATTCATTCCTATGGGACGATTTTTTCGCTACAAAACCGGTAATATCCGAACAACCGTTTTATGAAACCTTCCACAAAATGGTACAAATGTAAACAGGAACGAACCGCACGTTTTGGCACTAGATTTTGTGTGTAGCATAAAAACTCTGGGAGCAGTGTCACTCTGAAGAATTTCTCCATTCATTCCTATGGGACTTTTTTAAATGCTATTATTTTGAAAACCGTTTTTCGAAACCTTTCACGAAATGACAGGAATGTTAAGGGGAACAAGCCGCACGTTTCGGTACCTTACTTGTAATTTTAGCATAAAAACTCTGGGAGCAGTAGCGCCAGGAAAATACGGCCCATTCATTTCTATGGGATTTTTTCGCCACGAAAACGGTAATATTTCGCAAATTGTTTTACGAAACCTTCCACAAAACAATAGCAACTCGATCGGGATTTACATTACTCTATTTATTGATTTTTGAAGCTCTGGGAGGAGTAGGGGGGCAAATTTTGGCTATAATAATAATAATATATATGTCGGATAATAGTATGTGTTCCTTGCCAAAGGCAAGAACACTTAATAAACGGTCTGTTCACTTACAAAGTTCTTAATGCTTCAATTTGCATGTAGGTTGCCTCATTATGCTACCGTGGAAGTGTGGTGCTATTTTGAGTTTTGTTAGTGGTGTAGAATAGCAATTTATTTTTACTTCATCCGTCCCCTCACAACTAGCGTTATAAGGTAATTATCAGTTCGCACTAAAACTGGGCACATTGAATTAGCATGAAAACATATCCAAGAGAACGGTTGACTCGGTACCAATGTGTTATTAACCCCTAGGATCATTTTGCGCCAGAGTTGTCGTTTAAGAGATCAGCTGCTAAAATGCCATTACAAAGAAGCAAACAGGTATTTGAAGCTGCTGGTGCAGGATCCTCCAGAGGTGTAGGATCCTCCAGAGGCTTGCATTATTCGGCCACCCCTTACCAATGCTCACAAGCAGAAATGGTTGCAGTGGGCCCAGAAATACATGAAGACAAATTTTCAAACAGTCTTGTTTTTTGTGGGGGCCGTGCAACCCTGGATGGCCCAGATGGATGGAGTAGTGGATGGTTGGTGGTTGGCCACCATATCCCAATAAGGCTGCGATGTCAGCATGGAGGTGGTGGAGTCATGTTTTCGGTCGGAATCATGGGGAGAGAGATGGTAGGCCCATGTAGGGTCCCTGAAGGTGTGAAAATGACCTTGGCAAAGTATATGGAGTTTCTAACTGACCACTTTCTTCTGTGGTATAAAAAGAACTGTGCCTTCCTGTAGCAAATTCATCTTCATGCATGACAATTAGGGGTGGGAATTGGCAAAAATGTGACGATTCAATAGTATTGCGATATTTTGGCCACGATTCAATATTATTGCGATTCTTATCATATTGTGATACAGCAAGTATTGCAATTCGATGCTGTGATATATTGCGATTCATGTCCCCCATATTATTCAAAGGCATTACAAAAAATTTGGAAAATAAGACTGCTCACCTCACTTCAAATGTCATGTTTAATTCTGTGAACATTATCGTCTACTTATTAACCGAAGTGCAAGAACTTAGGAGGTTAGTGCAAAAACATTGTCCTTGAACATTCAGGACACAGGACCTTATTACAGGACATGTTGTACCGGTAATTATTATCTATATAGGAGACCTCTCATATGAATGGTAAGCTCCCAGCAAATAATTTTAAATTATTTAAATACAATATAGTAACTTCAACCTGAGAGTAAATTAGAGCTTCAACGAAATTGAGAAAAATAAACAAAAATGTGTAATGCTACATCCTGTTGGCTGCAAGGGCACCAACCATAATCCATTTTAGAATATTGGCATTCCAAACCGCAATTTACACACACTTTCGATTTGAAAGAAGACGGAGCGTTGTGCACAACCGATTTTGACGGTGAAGCCATTTTCATTTGAATTGCTGTTGAATGCATGACAACAAAGCACCGCAACAAGCGCCACTTTGTAGATGTAATACGCAAATGAGCAAACCAGAGCTGTTTTACTCTGGGGTTATCTTGACATCCTGCAAAGAAATTCAAGCAGAAACTCTCCATAAACTCAAGTTCAATGGATGCAAGAATTGTGAAAGTGATATCAAAGAAGGGTCCTATGTTAACATGCAATTTGCTCTGTTAAGATGTGTTTGATTGAAATAGCTTTTGATTTCAGCAAATATGTGGTTTGTTTAATGAAATTAGACTTACAGTATACCCTAACGGTTGGTGACTTGAAAATGATACTGACTGTCATTTTCATCTACTATTTAGGAAAATCAGTGTAAAATATAATTTGCATAATAATTTGGAACACTGTGTACAATATAATATGGAATTCATTTTAGATTACTTCATTTCAATACATATGTGGCTGCCAAGTGATTTGAGTAAGTTTAAGCAGAAATACCACAATATTTAATCTTGATTTTGATCTTATGGGAATTTGAAACGCATTTTTAAGACATTACCGTACGTAATGAACCTTAATCATGCAGCTGTCTGTTACTAAGTTTCTTGCATGTATACTTTTTATAATGCCGTTATTGTATTTGAAAAGATCAGTCGAATATGTGTTTCAAAGGAATTCAATGTTTTTACCTTGTTTTTATTTTCTCATGATTTCTCCATGATTGGTGGCTCTTGTTTTTCACAGAATCGTTTCCTGTGGAGTTTTGTCAGAACACTATTATTGATCCAATCACCCGTGCCTGAGGTAAACATGTCCTTCAGCTTTTGGACAGTTGTTCGCAAAGTCCTTCGGCCTGTCATCAACACATGTATTGCCTTAGTAAAACAGCTTGATTACCTCTCAGTTTGTATTTACCCTGAAATAAAAAATAGGCTTTGTGACCTTTGCAAATAATGTTTTTTGTTCCCTGACAGTATCCTTTCATTGTGTAGTGCTTAGTATTATATTTTGTATTATACTGTAGAATAAGATACTACACACAGTACTATACCTCCTCTGTTTTTGCCCCTACTATAAAATATACATTTTCATCTACTCTAGCCATTCCCTCGACCTCCTAAAGGTGAATATTAGTGAATATTTTTAGAGGTACGGCATGACAGACAAGCCATTTCATTAATTTTAGCCATGTCCATTTGCATTGTGGTATTTTGTGTGCCTACAATTGGTATGCTGTTCGATGGCCACTTGTGGGCATGTAACAATATTTTGCTGTTTATACATTCATACAGAACATAATAAAAATCATATTTAGAATACTAGAAACCAGACTTACAATGGCAAATAGCGAAGTTAACATTATATCCAAGAATCGTTAGTATAACAGGCAACACATAACAGAAGAACATTCCCTTCTGGTAGTGAATCTACAGGCAATTGCCTGGAGTACATAGTACTTAAGTCTTTCAGAGTGGTAGTGTATCCACCCGACACAAACCCGACTAACAAAGACCAACAACTGACTGGACAAACACAGCGGTATATATCCAGATATGGCTGGTTAAGTAAAATCAGGTGTAGACAATTATTAGATGATCAAACACTGTGAATGGAAGCTGATTGTCCAGTTAAACAGTACATACTCTGTTTTATCCCAACTTTTCAGTGGTGTAACGTTTACAAAAGCTAACATACAGTAATGTGCTGAGCTTGTTAGTGTGTTAGCTAAAACCTAACCCAGCATCAACTGTACTTTAAAGATAACTAAATGGATGTGTTGCTGTGCTTTGGGTTTTCATGAGCTGTATGCCAAAATCATCAGTATTAAAACAATAAATGACCTGAAATATTTCAGTTGGTCTGCAATGAATCTAAAATATATGAAAGTTTAATTTTTATCATTACATTATTGAAAATAATGAACTTTATCACAATATGCTAATTTTTTGAGAAGGACCTGTATATATATTATATAAGATTATAGAGGGAATTGGGAAGGGAGGTAAAATTGTCTGGCACTTTATAGAACACTGTGCTAACCACCCTTCAACACAACTTCAAGAACATATAACACACCTCTTCCTATCTCCAACTGCTCCAGAATTCTAGTAAGGCTAAATGTTTATCGATCAATAGTTGCCAGTACCTTCCTGCCCGACAAGCACAAACAACTTGGACAGATCTGAATTAGATCATTTTGATTAGTATCTAGTTACCTGGTTAGACTGCTCAATTTCTTGCCAGACCCACATTAACCACCTCCAATCTAAAATCAAGTCCAGAATCTGCTTCCTGTTTTGCACCAAGATCTCCGGTACACATGCTGCTGAACATTCTCTTTTAAATATGACCATCTTACTAGCATTCAACTTTGGGTACTGTATTTACATTGTTGCCTCTACCTCAACAAATTAGATGAAGTCTATCACAACACCATCTGCTTTATCACCAGTTCCTCATAGAACACTCACCACTGTGACCTGTATGACCTCAGATTGTCCCTTGCTTCATACTCGATGCCAAACCCACTGGGACCAGCGCACTGTATACATAAGTTCCGACTGGAATGAACTGCAAAAAACCCTACAGTTAGAGAATCCCATTTCTCTTAACAAAGTTTAGGAACAATTGTCCGAGCTGATCACTGCACGTGTTAAGAATCTTTTTAATTTTAACAATAATTTGCACAGTGCAGATGGGTGACAAATGATAGAAAAAAAACTGAATAAATGAGTGGAGGAACATAACAAATGCAGATGCTGTGAGGGGCATTTTACTGGCAAAGTTTGGGTCCTTTTGTCCCCTTGTTCTTGTCCTTTTCTGTACTTTGTCATCCATCTGTATATGCATCAGTGTTACTGTTCTACCACCATGCTGTATATACTAATTGAATCCTGAAAACTGACCTCAATCTAAATTGACCTGACCTCATTGTATGTGAAACCTTTCATCTTTGCAATGTAATGATTTATCTTGGCCAGATTGCCATTGCAAATGAGAATCAGTTCTCAACTGGCTTACCTTGAAATAAAAATAAGTTGAAATAAAAATAAAATGTTTCACTTAGTGACATGTAAAGGTCAGGTCAATTTCTGTTCAAAGAACAGTTCTTTGGAACAGCATTATTTTTTTCAAGGGGTGCTCAAACTATTGAATTGAACTGTAATACTAGAGTATTGGAGGTCTTTTTTTCTCTTATGTATAGTCCATTCATTAGTATTTGGGCAGTGAACTCATCTGTACTACTGCCTATTAGATTTGTACTAAAACAGTGACTAAGAGAGTAAAAAACTGTACGTACTAACAGCTTTAATTTGAGGGTATTTATATCCATAAATCGTAAAGATAGCAGAGAAGGAATTATATTATTTTTTATACATAGTCACCCATTTTAAGGAACCAAAATTCATTGGGCAATTGGATTCTCAGTTGTTTCTTGGCATGTGTGTTGTTGCATTGTTCGTTCATGCAAAAGAGAGCTAACAAGAAGGTCTTGAGTTGATTGTAGGTTTGGCATTTGGATGCTGTTCCTGTTGTTTCTGAACTTAAAAGCAAAATGTCAGTGTGAGTAAAGCAGGCCATCCTAAGGCTGAAAAATGTGAGTACTTCTACAGTGTCAGAGACAAAGCCCAAACAATTGGTGTTAAAATCAAATATTTGTTACATTGTAAAGAAGCAAGGATCACCTGTTCAGCTCTGCAATAGTATACAACCTGTTATCCACTGTAGTGGATGAACGAAAAATACTTTTCGTTGTGATGAAATTAGTTTTGACTGTGTAAACACTTTCAAGGATTTAGGCATCACTGTGTCAAAGAGTACTATAAAAGGCATACCCTCAGTGGGTTTACCACAAAATGCAAGCCACTGCTAAAACCTCCAGTCTTCAAATAATGTGATTGCATTGCAGCAGTGGTGTCTGATGCAAAGCGTCCCAGAAATGCCATGAAACACAAAAAAACTGCAGGTACTGATAAGGTGCTAAAAAGAAGTGAGGAGAACAAAAAACAAATGACTATTTGTGTTGCATTAACACACGATCACATAATAAAATACATCATGCTACTGTGCCTTTCTAGACCAAATAAACAGTTGAGAGTCAAACAACTGAACCAGAATAGAAAAGTATAAAACTTCCAAGTAACAGGGCTTAGTGCACCATTAGACAAATTAAATTTACATGTCTTTTACAATTTCAGCCTAGGTTATAATGGTTCTAAATTCTACTCACTTTGAAATAATAATGCCATTTATTAATTTAATTGTGCTGTAGTCAGTTAGTCTAGATAGGCTATTTGCAATGACATTACACCTGCCCTCTGTTGCTATTCATTTATGTTCTTGTGAATTTGTATGTACAATTGTATTATGAATGATCATTCTATGATTGTCAGCCATTTGTCACTACTTTAACAAAAAGGCTTCTGCAGGCATTTCTGTAAATAGGACCACCAAGTGCTTGGGGTCTATGGATTCAGAACACTCAGCTACCAGTCTGTTGAGAAGACACTTTGAGACACTAACATCTTGTTAAGGTAGAATAAACATGAAAAAACAAAATGTATGTTAATATTTATTAACATCTCTTGGACATCAGTAACAAAACAGAAGTATCTACACTTTTAGCGCTGCAAACATGCATGTTTTAAAATGAAAAGATCTGTAAAAAAGGAAAGCTATGCCAACAGGGTGACGAGGCTGGGTAATGCAGACTTAAACATGACATACATTACTCTCCTAAGTTTAACGTTGGCTTTCCCAGACAAAAAACAGTACTTTTTTCTTTCAAAAGTTCTCTTCATTAAGAAAGATATGCATTGTTTAGTCCCGCAAACAGGACCACAGACTCAGGTTTTTTTACCTATTGCAGATTTAGCAAACTATTCACGTACCTCTATTGTCACTATTTGGATATAGAGCAGAATAGACTGTTTATTTAGTTGTCTTGTGTGGCCAGACCTTGGGTCCAGAGTCAGGAGCTTAGATTGCTATATCAAATTCTGGTACAAGATAATAAAAGATTTGACATCCCGTTCTTCCACTTTCTTTCATATATATTTCTGTAACGTATGCAATATGTATCTGTTTATTCACTTATATTTTCTGAAGTCATAGATTTTCTTAACCAGCCTGTGTCTCAGATGTGTTGGTGTGTCCTCTGCGGCCTGTTGAGCGTTTTCGGGACTTGCAACCAGATGAGGTGACAGACCTTTTCATGACAACCCAGAGAGTGGGTGACCTGGTTGAGAAACTATTCCAGGCCTCCTCCATCACCATTGCCATACAGGTAATAAAAACACAGTTCAATCTGTATCTGAATTCTAATTTCAGCATTACATTTATTTGTAATGTTGCTTCTGTTGTAACGTTACAAATATCAGACAGAAGAATTGTCCATTTATATTCAAGTGCAACAATTTCATGAATAATATGGACCATATTTTCTAGAATATTCCCATTGCGTATTTCAGTAAAGACTAAATAAGTAATCAGTGAGTGGGTATGTGAAAGTCCAAGTAAATTGCAGTGAGTTCATATTTAATAACAACAACAAAAACTGGTATGTAACCTGTAGATATGCATTGGGAATATAATTTATCAGGCTAGTTCCATAGAGAATCAACAGTAGACCCCCACCACATGAAACAATGGAGACAAGCAGCTCTAATTGTGCAGAACCTCTGAGAGACTATGTAGTTCAGATGCATCTACAGAACCGTAATCTTGTATTGTTTTTAAAAAAAGCTGGAAATTATCGTTAAAGGTGCTATTTCTAAAATTGTGCACCTTTGAAAATGACACTTTCATGACCAGTTTACATAATATTCCGTATAAAAATTGTATTTCTTGATATTTAAAAATATGAAGAAGGGACTTACTGTAGGTGGAACTTGGATCCCATACACCTTTCAGTGCTACATTGCACTCAGCCTAAAACATATACTGATATCAAAGACAGATAGGTGCGAGCCCATTGACAAATACTGTGGAAAGGCAACTCAGAATCACAATTACATATTTTGAAAACAGAATTTTTTGTTTTTACAGCTTTTTTAACCTGGTCACTGAAAGTAGTTCTGTTCTCACTGGCGCAAATGTCTACAAATAGCACCATTAAAAGGAACGCTCCAGAACCCTAAACACCTCAAAATTGTTGTGCTGGTCATGTTTCTGACACGACAGTCACTAAATACCAGTACACATTCTCAGCGTGTTTTGTAATTCCCAACTCGGCCACCGTAACCTTTCCGAAAACCTTTCGTTATGTCACTGCAACATAAAAAAATACATCAATATGCGTTTGTTTGACTTCCTGATTGTTAATTGTCCCGTTTTATTCTCCTATTGACTCAATTCAAAGATTGACTCAAAACAAAAATTTATATTTTCAGAAATGTTTGGTAAGCAGTTTAATATTGTTGAACTCTACTCTAATTGTGCTAACCTCACTAACTTGTGTGAGTCAAGTGTGTTTTCTCCCCTGCCCATGCTGTCTGAAAACAGTGCATTGGTTGCATCACTATTGTGTCCAACAGCACACTTCATCTTACTGATTGCGATACCCCAAACAGACGTTAATTATACCAAACTCACTCTGGACAAACCACCAGCTCTGAAAACAAGACACAGTCTGTTTTACAAAAAGAAACACTTACTAAAAACAATACCAACTCTTGGAAAATGATATAGTATAAAATAGTTGGTGATATTTCAGTCGTGTCTCGCTAGCCAGCTACAATCAGTCCGTTGCTCAATAGCTAGATAGCCAGTTAGCAAATTAGCTCAATGCAAGATCTCTGGTTATGTACTTCACTGCAACAGTAAATTTATAACTAAGTGTAACTAATATATAATACAACTAATCTACTTGATTTATTTAATAGGTAAATGAAAGAAGTGTACTGAAATGCAAAACCATTGTGACCTCACTCATGCACTTTCAATTACAAATCCAAACTTTGCATTACAGATAATAATAAGACAAACAAGGATAAAAACAACGTTGGCCTGAAGCAGGCTGCAATTCAAAAAGAGACACAGAGAATAGTGATTTTATTGTTTTGGTATTGCAAATAATATATATTGTTGATAATATGTAAATAAGGTGTAGTCAAATACTTACTGTGAAACATTGCTTTTCAAAGAGTACTGTAGTAATATTATTGATACAATCTTTGTTGGTTGTGGTTTCATGTGATAGCTATGTACTGTACTACGGTTGTTCTGATACCAACATTTAGTTTAAAATCCAGTAATACTTTCTGCTAGAATTCTACAGCAACAAAACATTCCAGATGGGAAACTGCATGGAGGCATATACATTATTGAGTCACATTATAAGTTTATATGATGAAATCCATGCTAGTTAGAACAGCCTCAGACATAAACAGTTTAATAAAATTTTCGATGTGAGAAATTTGTTTTTATCATTTTGTTTTTATCCAGCACATCGTTGTTTTTATCCTTGTTTGTCTTATTATTATCTGTATTGCAAAGTTTGAAATTGTAATTGAATGTTGCTCACATTCTTCAAGGATGCAAATATTAGTGGAGGAAATTGAAAAACACCCCCTACACCATACTGAACAGATTAGGTTGTATCCTTTAGTATTGATTAAATCACACACCAATACATCTTCAAGTCATAGAATTTGTTTGTGGATTGTAAGTTATATTTGTGGAACCTGTTTCTTATTTAGATATCATAAAGTATTTGTTTGTGGAATTTGAAATAGTTTGTTTGCAGATTGTCACATTTATTTTGTGAATCACGTTTCTTATTTACAGATCATGACATATAAGTTTGTGAATTTTAAATGTGTTTGTTTGCAGCTCGTCAATTCTATTTCTGAACTGTGTTTACTATTTACAGATCATGAGGTGTATTTTGTAGACTTTGTTCATCTGCACATTTTAGCAATAAATTACATCGCAAAACTTGAGTCAAAATATTTTAAACAATTAGGAACCAATCCACACACAATATATGATCCACAAATACAAAAGGTACAAATTGTTTTTTGTGGATAGTAAATTATATTTGTGGATTGTCTTTCATATTTGTAGATCAGAAGACATTTCATTGTGGATGTTACTTTTATTTGTGCATTGTGTTTTCTATTTACAAATTGTAGTATATATTTAGTAGTAGTCAGCACATTTGCAATAATAATGAAGCAAATCTATCTCCATAAAAATTGCTACTGCCAACTACTACAGTATAATAGCAGTGACATTGTTATAGCCTACTAAATATATGAAATGATCACCAACAGCAGTGATGTGGGCACCAGCACAGCGAGGTGGGCACAGGGCGGAGACAGTCCTGAGAAATGTTTCAAGGGTTTGGGTCCTCCTAGGATCAACATGACATCAGAAAGATTAGAATGGGCATTCCTCAGAATAAATATAAATCACTGAACACATTTCTTCTAAACAGATGTTTCTTTAAATACTTTAGTTTTTTTAGCTATCATTTTGTTGTCAATTGCAATCTCTATGATATAACATGCAGAACTATGCTGTATTTAATGTGTTACAGTATATGAACTCCATTTTAAATATATGCATAATCTTGTTGTTATTTGAACATGTCAACTCAAAAAATGAAAATAGTAAGGAGAAACCAAACCTGGTAAATACAGCTAAATGTCTACAGACAAAATAATCTAATTAGAAACTATTAAGATTCACATGGCGATGGGTAGGTGGTGCCAAGATTAATCTGAAATTAAAATCCGTTTGAATTATTCACACAGGTATTGCTGAATTCCCAAACGATCCTAATTATCTCATTCTGTTCCCACCAGGATGGCCCTGAAGCCGGACAAACCGTGAAGGTGAGGACTTAATAATGCACTTCCTTTAAATGTATTATGAGGCCTTGGCAACAGTTATATGCTATTTAATAATCATTGTATTTCATTTGCAAGTCCCAAAGTCTTGGCACATGTAAATTATTCAGAGATCTATTTTAAAATGCTTTGTCTTTATCTTTTGGGGAAAGATGGAATGACATGTGCTGAGACTTAGGGGCTGGGGGGTGCCACTAAAGAGGGTTAGAGGTGGTCGTGAGTCCCATCTTAAAGTCCAGCACTGACAGTACCTTAAACCTGTCTCATCCTGACAATTACTTCCTTTACTCTCAGTCTGTAGTGAGACCCTGTTTTATATTAATTATACTCTATGATAACATGATTGCTTTGTTTTAATAACAAAATATATAACAAACCTGTTCCTAATCATAATCATAATAATTCTGAGGGTTTTCATATATATATATACATATACATACATATACACATACATACATACATATACATACATATACAAATATACACACACACACACACACACACACACACACACACACATACATACATACACATATATACACATATACACATATACACATATACACATATACACATATACACATATACACATATACACATATACACATATACACATGTATACATATACATATATATATATGTACATAAAGCTATGTAATGAATACACATTCCAAAGTTATATACTATTGTTCATAGGTTCACTAAAATGGTTGAAAACATTTTCATTTGTTTTGCTAAACACCTTGTGCAAAAATTTTATGTTGTAACAAAGCCTATACACTCATCTCATACCCAAATATTAGTTTCATATTCACTTAATTATACAAATATAATTATAAATTGTTAATGGTGAATTTACAGTAAATTACATAAAGTATATTCACTGCATTCCATCATGTAGATTTCAACATCATTGTTTTTGCTGAACATATTAAAAGCATAATAATAATAACAATAATTACATTTGCTCAAATACAGCTTTATGTTATTATCGTTTTGCACAATTAAGATACAAGAGGGTGAGGATTTGCTTTTCATGCATTGATTTAATATTGCCACAATGGATGCCTCTGAATATGTATTCTGCAAAATTAAGTTATTACAACATCACAAAATGGTCCAATATAATGGTGAACTGTCTTCATATTATTTTGTCTTTCTGTCCTGATCATCAGTCTTGCGCTTTTAATTTATTTTGGTAGAAGAGATCAAAGTTTTCACATTGCAATACTTATTTATTTTTCCCTCTTTCTAATCAGAGCATTTACTATTTGACATTTTCAACAATGGATAGAGGCTTAAATTTGTTTGTCTTTTCTTCAAATTTAGAAGCTACTGTTTCACTTATTTGTGAATAATAGTGTTGTATTTATTTTTAGATTTAATTCACAAATATTTTAGTAAATTTATTTTCCCCTCCCAATTGGTCATGTCCAATTCCCTCTAACACTGCATTGTTGGCAGATCCACAACTCATTGGACATATGTGGGATTGTGAAGGGCATCACATGTTTCATTCAATCACAAGTCACCTGGGCATCTAATTCGTGTCACTTTGCTTGTCCAAAACAAAAGCCAGACTCAGCTCGTGTGGAATAATTAGACTCACCAGGGATACTTCCATTTTAAGTCACAGGTGCCCAACCTGCACACAAGGAGTCTCTGTATAAGTGGCAAGGTAGAAAATATGACTTATCTATCCCAAATCCTGGGCAGCGCTGTGCCAATTTGTGCTGCATCATACTGGGGCTACCGGGCAATGCCTACAATTTAATATTAATTTTATTTGTAGAAACCATAACAAAAATTGACAACAAGGTGTTTCCGTGAAATAACTGACTTATACATTCTTATTTTTTTTCTTTTGTACATTTTCCAATTTTGTCATTTAGAAACATTATTAGTGATTTACAGTAAGCAAGGTAAGTTTGATATTTTTGGCAAATCAAAAGTTGTTATAAATGTGCTCTGGAAAGAATTAAAAGACCACTCCAACTTTTTCTTACATCTTTTATTTTCCCCAATGTTTCCCCCTCCATATTCCCACTGACCCTGTCTTGTCGGTCAGAAAATACAGCTCACCTGACGGTGCCCTTTCCAGTGCCCTGAAAGGGCTTCCTTTCAGTGTTAATGGACAGCAGCTTGGGGGGGAGGCATGTCTGGATCTCTAAATCCTTTCCTCATCGTTTGTAGATGTGTTTTCTTTTTTTTTCACTGTCTTGCATACTGAATTTCTGTGTCCTGTGTCCTTGTGACAAAACATTTGAAAACAATAAAGGGACCACTTTCTTTAAAGTTGGATAATTTTTTCAAAATATAAGAAACATTTAGTGGTCTCTTGTTTTTTTTTCCAGAGTTGTACAGTATATTGATTTCTGTTTTCTTGCCAACCTATAAAATTATTGGCACCCTTGGTGTAGAGCTAAACAGACATTATAAAATTAACAACACTATTAAAAATAGAGTCATGGCCGTAACTACCATTGAGGACACCGAGGTCATGACCTCGGTATTTTTTTCTAGAAGTGTCGAAAATATATAGCCGATGAAACAATTATCCTTGCATCAACGGACCGTCACGTGACACGTACTTGCAGATACTGCTGTCATGTCAAAACGAAAGTAGTGGGCTGTAGCGGAGTGTTACCTTAACCAATTAAAGAA
>JACXGM010029420.1:0-13674 GCA_016801145.1 Umbra pygmaea
GTCGGTACCCTAGCTCTGTGTTTTAAGGTGGTGTGGTGGTGGATGAGGTCATTTAGAAACCTTAGTTAGTGGATTTTGTGCTTGTTGTGTATTGGATATTGTGCTATGAGTGAGAGCTGTGTTTTGTATGGTAGAGAGAGAGTGGTAGGCCTATTTGTGTGTATATGTTTAGTGCTGGTCTTTGTTAAGTATATATTTGACTATTAATCATTTGTCTCTTTTTGTCTTCCCAGGGGAGAGGGGAAACAAGTGGGAGTGTTAGGCTAGATGCCCTGGGCTTACACCACCCGTGGGGTAACTCCGCTGTTAAAGACACTAGGGAAGACCAGGACAGACCACACCTGTACTTTGGGAAGGGCGGCTCATTCGTGTGCCAGTATAGGTGTAGTTTGTGTGTGTGTTAGCTTAGAGCAGTCAAGGGTTAACCTATGTTTTAAGTTCTTTACTTTGGTCCTGTTCAGCCCCTTTTCCCACATATTATTTGAAATTAATACTGTGGCAATTAAAAGTCCTAAGTTCTATGGTACCCTCCTGTCTCTGTGTCCTTGCTCGCACCTACGACTCCATACTCATTTTTTTGACCACTTGAGCAGTGAGGTGTGGCATCCCACTCCCCTCCTGGGGAGCAGTGTGTAACACAAACCCACAGTTATAGTAAAGGTATCACCCTTGAAATGTTTCCTAAAGAAACATGTTTACTATTGTTTTCCTTGGTTAAGAGCCAGACTGTGGATCAGTTCATATTGTGGACTGTGTAATAATAATATAAAAAGTCACAATAAAAAGTGTCACATTGTTGGTAGCGCAAGGCTTGATGTGTCTGTGTTCTGTGTTTACTGGGTGCCTGTGTGAATCTTTGTTCTTACTACTGTTAGTTACTCTACATTAGAGTGTCTGTAAAATGTAAGATTACTTCAATGTAAACTTAAGTTAAACTCCCAGGTTTGGATCAGTACACAGAAGATAATAAATTATACTTTGAGAAATAGTTGGTAGTTGAAAATGGGCCCCCCATTTTTACAGATAATGTAAACATTTAGATTTGATTTGGTTGAATGGACTAACATGAATTCATCATGACATCAACATAAAACACTGCATGTCATTGGGTTCAGGTAAACTTTGATTAAACCAGTTTCTTCCCACTGGGAACAAATCAAACCCAGTCAGTCTTTATCTTCCACAAGTTTGCTCTAAGTCTCCAAACTCCTTTGTTGTTGCTTTTGAACAGAGTTCTCATTTTTCACAATATATTTTTTTTAAATATTAATGATTTAGTTGTGAATTCATGTGAAACTATAATCCTATTCATGTATTTGTTCATATTTAGATATGTTATATTCCTCGCTCTTAAATTTTAGTAGTTTTGCATCTATTCATTCAGAGCAGTTCCTCCTAAGTTGAGAGAGGTTTTTGTATGGTGCTCTAACATCTGTGTGAACGGAAAGCTGTATCCCTGTTGACAGTAATAATCTCCTGCATCTTCAGCCTGGACTCCACTGATGGTTAAAGTGTAATGAGTATATGAACTGGATCCACTCCCACTGAAGCGATCTGGAATCCCAGACTGGCGTCTTGTAGCAGAATCAATTAGAAGTTTAGGAGCTTCTCCAGGTTTCTGAAGGTACCAGTGGAGATAGTTACCAGTGTATGAACTGGTTGTACAACTGATAGAGACAGTCTGTCCTGGACTAACAGACTGGGATTTAGGAGACTGGGTCAGAATTATATCTGCTGATGACTCTAGAAATGAAAAACAAAGTAATTAATTTATTTGTTATAAAATATAAATCACACCAAAAAAATGGATCTCTAAATGTAAAATGAAATTAAAAAGTATGAATAAAAAGCCATTATGAAAGAATCAAAGTAGTGTAAAGTGCGTGTTACCCTGAAGTAGGAGTCCCAGGGTCCCCATCAATAGAATCAGTGACATCATCATCATTGTTCTGTGTGTCTGAAAGGAGTGAACAGTTACTGATCAACACTGGGCTCTTTAAGTGTGTGGAGCAGTGACACAGGACACATATGCAAAGATATTTCTGTTAAGCACACAAACACACACATGTTTGATTTTCTATCATTGTGGGGACAACAATGTACCCAGTGTTTTTGGATATTATCCAAAACCTTACCCTGACCCTAACTGTAACTTCAATAGTTAAATGGTTATGTCTAAACCTAACCTAGCCCAAAAGCTTCACTCTAAATCTAACCAATAAAGCCTGACCCTAAAAGTAACCCCAAAATGAACACCAAACCCAAATACAAGTTTAAGCTGAACCTATCCCCATGCCGTAAATAGCCTATTCGTTATGAGAACTGGATGAAACTCACTAGAAGTCTCTAAGGACAGGTGAACATCTGTCTGGGGTTATGCTCTACTGTGGGAGTGTTGCAGTTACAATGCCCATGCAAATCTGAGATCTTACTCATAAACAACACTGTCTAGGCCTCAGATCCTCTGGGTATGGGCAGCTGTGTGTCTCATTAGAGAAATAAACAGGAGCTGGGAAACCAGAGTTATTTATTGGGTGGCATTATGGTCTACTATTTAGTCCATCTGACTGGGCTCTGAAAGGCCCTATCGCCTCCAATCCTCAATTCTCCAATTGCCAAGGTGAAAACTCTGTTATTCTCTGTGCACAAATAAAAATAGGTTCTTAGTGAACATGCCTGGTTAAATATTGGTAAAAATATAAAAAATGATACTGTGGCGATACTAGTTAAAAGAAGATCCTGACATACACTATATAGCCAGAAGTATGTGGAAACCTGACAATCACACTAGACCCATATGATATTGTTAGACATCCCATTCCAAAACCAAGGGCATTAATCTCAAGTTGTCTCCCCTTTGCGGTTATAAGATATTGGAGAGTGCGGGAATTTGTGTCCATTCAGACAAAAGAATACTGATGTTGGACGATGGTGGACAGATGAAGGCCTGGCTCACAATCACTTTTCCAATTCATCCTAAAGGTGTTCAATGGGGTTAAGGTCAGATCTCTGTGCAGGCCATTTGTGTTTTTCCACACCAAATTCATTGAACCATGTCTTTATTTTATCCCGATCTCTACACAAGGGCACAGTCATGCTGGAACTGGAAAGAGTGTTCCCCAAACCGTTGCTACAATGTTTGAAGCATCCAATTGTCTAACACCATGTTTACATTCCGATAGATCTTAGTAAACATGTTCGAGTCCGCTCGAGCAAAAATCAGGACGAGACACAATTGTATTGTGTAATCTTGCGGGTTTTTCTCCAATTCCATGCAACCTCCGGAGGTCAACGCACAAGAATTAGTAAAATCCCACCTGGGGCTTTGCAAAGAGCCCAGGAAAAATGTGTATTGCGAGGAAATTCTTCACGTGTAAGTCAATGGGCTGGGCTGGTTTCTGAGTACACCCAGCTCAAGACGTCTTGAATGACACACCCACAAATGCGCGATTGCAGTTTTTTCACTCAAACTAATGTGCCTAGCCCAAAAGAAGATGGATGATCAAAAGCCATCAAAACAAACCCGAACTGCTTGACGTTTTGCGCCAGGAGTGGTAAAATTTCACCCCAACATCAATGTGAAAGACTGGTGGAGAGCCTGACAGACGTATGGAACAAACTTATTATTAATCCACCAACTATTGATTTCTGAAGACTTTTTAAGTAAACACATTAGAATTGTGTTGTTTAAAAATGAATGTTAACATATTTTCTTTATATATATTTTTCATTAAAGTCTTTGCACTGGCTCCCGGTCATGTTCAGAGTTGATTTTAAAATCCTTATGCTCACATATAAGGCACTGCATGGTTTGGCTCCTCAGTATATGTCTGCACTTTTAATCCAATACACACCAAAGAGTCACTTACGCTCCTCACAAGCTGGTCTGTTCACAGTCCCACAGACTCGATTGTGCACTGTGGGGGACGGGGCTTTCTCTTCCCATGCTCCTAGGCTTTGGAATCCACTCCCTCCAAATATTAGAGATGCACAGACACTAAGTCTTTTAAATCTCATTTAAAAACACATTTTATTAGGTTAGCTTTTACATGAGTTTTTTCCCTGTGTTTGTTGTGTTTTAAATTTGTTTGTTCTATTATGTAAAGCGCGTTGAGAAGCTACTTTAAAGGCGCTATATAAAAATAAAGTTATTATATATATATAAAGTTATTATTATTCGAGGCCTGACAACATTGCATGTTTTTTGTTAGTTTGACTATTTGTAATTTTCTGCAAATCAATGCTCTGAATGACAGTGGTTTTATTTAGAATTTGGAAGAAATGTCAGTACTTTATGCAGTAAAACAAAAATCTTTACCCATACACATTACCTACAATTTTAATACCAGATTATTGCAGTGGTCTCTGGAGCTGTACATTTAGTCTATATATTTATGTTTTAATATTGTAAATTAATGTGTGATATATATTACATATATTGAATAGAATTTATTTCAACGTGGTGCTGAGCCCAGTGTCATGTAACTAGTAGAGCACAGGTCTTGACATGCAGTTCGGGGTTTTCTGCCAGCATGAATGTTTGCACTCACTGTCAGTCATTCTGGATAAGAGTATCTCTAAATTACTTCATTGTAAATGTAATTGTAAATTCAGTCACTCTCAGGGTTTGAAGTGTATAGAGAGGTTTAAAAGGGATCATTTCAGGAATGGCAGCTTTAAAGACTTGCAGCGTTTTTGCTGTACACTCAAGTGTGATGATGAAAATAACCTTCAATGATGAATATGAGGCAAGAGCAAAGACTGTCACCAATTAATTCTGTCTGTTTATAGACATCTTACCAACTAACAAGTCTGATGAAACAAAAATGTATCTGTTTGGCCATAATGACCACCTTTACATTTGGACGAAAAAGGGCAAGGCTTGCAAGCTGAAGAACACCATCCCAACTGTGAAGCAGGTAGCTGGCAGCATCATGCCCGAGGGGCGTCACATGGCTCAGTGGTTAGGGAGTCAGCTGGAAGGTATCCGGATATTTAAAAACATACAATTACAAAAGATTTTCCAAGTTGAATGAATATTTGTTTTTGTTAAAATTTCATTTCAAACAACAATGACTAAACCAGCGTTTCCCACAGGGAATATATCAAACTTAATCAGTCTTTATCTTCAGCAAGTTTAAGGTTTAAAATATTTATATTAAATAATATTTTACAGCTCGGACTCCTGTGTTGGTTCCAGAGTGCTTTTAAACAGAGTTCTGTTTTCCACAATACATCGGTCAAATATTAATGATTTATTCATTGATTCAGTTATGAATTCATGTGAAACCTTAATCCATTTTTGGGCTGTTTCCTTTTAAATTTTGATTGTTACATTGTTATCTTAGGTTTTAGTAGCTCTGTATCTATTGATTGTCATAAAATCATTGATTGTCGTATTCTACCTAAGAGAAAACCGTCTGTCCATCTGGTCCATTGATTTGTTAGGGTTTATAGTCTACCTATTTCTGCTGTTTCTCTACATGTTTTGTAGCTCTGTTACTATTGATTCAGAGTAGTTCCTCTTTAACTGAAGGAGGTTTTTGTACGGTGCTTTAACACTGTGTGAGTGGATAGCTGTATCCCTGTTGACAGTAATAATCTCCTGCATCTTCAGCCTGGACTCCACTGATGGTTAAAGTGAAATGAGAACCAGATCCACTCCCACTGAAACGACCTGGAATCCCAGCCTGGAGGCTTGTAGCAGAATGAACCAGGAGTTTAGGAGCTTCTCCAGGTTTCTGAAGGTACCAGTGGAGATAGTAACTAATGCTTGAACTGGCTGTACAGCTGATAGAGACAGTCTGTCCTGGACTAACAGACTGGGATTTAGAAGACTGGGTCAGGATTATGTCTGCTGATGATTCTGGGGAAAAAAATAAAAAAAGTAATTCATATATTTGTCATTAAACAAAATTACAAAATAACCCTCCCCCAAAAATACATATTGAAAAGTAAATCAAAAGCCATTCTGAAAGAATCAAAGTATTGTAAAGTGTGTGTTACCCTGAAGTAGGAGTCCCAGGGTCCCCATCAGTAGAATCAGTGACATCATCATCATTGTTCTGTGTGTCTGAAAGGAGTGAACAGTTACTGATCAACACTGGGCTCTTTAAGTGTGTGGAGCAGTGACACAGGACACATATGCAAAGCACATTCCTGTATGTACGCATGTATTCATTAATGCATGCATACAAACACACATATATGTTTTTATTTTTATTGGGACCAAAATCTATGTTCTCTACAATATCTCCTAAATGTAACTGACCCTTACCTTAACCTCAATAATCCAATTTTAATGCCTAATCGTAACTTAGCCCTAAAGCCCAACTCAACTCCTGGACCAAAAAGTAACACCAAACCTAACATCAGTTGTACAGTGAACCTAACACCTAAGCCGTAAACAACCTATTTCCTTGTATGGACTGGCTAAAACTGACTTGAAGTGTCTGGAGATGTAAATGTCTGCTCTAAGTTTTGCTCTACAGTATGTGATCATTGCAAATCATTGCAAAAATCATTGTTGTGTAATTCATGTGTAACTCTATGTCTTCTGCAACTCAGCGCTTTTATCTTGCCCAGGTCGCTGTTTTAAATGAGAAATTGTTCTCAACGTGCTTACCTGGTTAAATAAAGGTTAAAAAAAAAAATCTGACTCTATATCCTCATAGGTCAAATTGTAAAAGGATCAAATCTTCTGGGTATGGGCAGCTTGTAACAGTACGGCACCATTCATGTAGCTGAAAGTAAGTGTGTGGAGCAGTGAGACAGGACAGTGATGCAAAGTAACTTCCTGTAAGAACACAGGCATTCATGAAATTACTCACACATGCACACACTTTATAACCACAACTCACTTTACAGCTTAAGAAGCAGACTTCACATTGAACCTCTTTTGTATAATATTAAAATGGGGAGATGAACATCCAGATGAGCGTAATATTTTACATAAATTCCTCGGCAGCCCTGTGACACTGTCCCCTACATCACCCTCATGGGTGCCTCCATGTGATTGTCACCATACACTTCATCCATAGCCATATGTGGACTTCCTATCAACAGACGTCACCAGGACCAGTATACTGTCTACTGTATTCCTCCCCTGCATACTTCTCAGTGTAGGTCATTGTGATGGTGTGTTTTTCAGTCTGTGTAGCTTTCTGTATGTTTATTGTTTTATACTTTAATAAAAATTCCAACTCTGCATCTGCTTTGCTTCATATTTGGTTCAGCTCACCGTGACAAACCCAAAGTTATATTAAAGGTATCATACTTGTAATGTTGCCTAAAGGAGCCTATTATTTTCCTTAGTTAATAGCCAGACTGTGGATCAGTTCATATTGTGGACTGTGTAATAATAATATAAAAAGTCATATTAAAGTGTCACTCTGTTGGTAGCACAAGGCTTGATGTGTCAGTGTTGTTGACTGGGTGCCAGTGTGAATGTTTGCTGTTAGTTACTCTGCATTAGAGTGTCTGTAAATGTAAGATTGCTTCAATGTAAACTTAAGTAACTCTCCCAGGCTTGGATCAGTACACAGAAGATAATACATTATACTTTGAGGAATTGTTGGTGGTTGAATATGGGCCCCCCATTTTTACAGATAATTTAAACATCTAGGTTTTAATTTGGTTGAATGGACTAACATGAATTCATCATGACATCAACAAAAAAAAGCATGTCATTGGGTTTAGGTAAACTTTGATTAAACCAGTTTCTTCCTACTGGGAACAAATCAAACCCAGTCTTTATCTTCCACAAGTTTGCTCTAAATCTCCAAACTCCTTTGTTGTTGATTTTGAACAGAGTTTTTTTTTACAATATATATTTTTTAAATATTAATGATGTACTTAGTTGTTAAATGTGAAACTATAATCCCATTTATGTATTTATTCATATTTAGATTTTTATATTCCTCCCTCTTAAGTTTTTGTTGTAGTTCTGCATCTATTGATTCAGCGCAGTTTTTCCTCACAGAGGTTTTTGTACAGTGCTTTAACACTGTGTGAATGGACGGCTGGTTCCCTGCTGACAGTAATAATCTCCTGCATCTTCAGCCTGTACTCCACTGATGGTTAAAGTGTAATGAGTATATGGACTGGATCCACTCCCACTGAAACGATCTGGAATCCCAGACTGACGGCTTGTTCCATAATAAACTAGAAGTTTAGGAGCTTCTCCAGGTTTCTGAAGGTACCAGTGGAGATGGTTACCAGTGCTTGAACTGGCTTTACAACTGATAGAGACAGTCTGTCCTAGACTAACAGACTGGGATTTAGGAGACTGGGTCAGGATTATATCTGCTGATGACACTAGAAAAAAAATATGAAAAAGTTATTAATATATTTGTTATAAAAATGTATCAAACCAAAAAAAGTGATCTCTAAATGTAAATTAAAAGTTCTTTTAAGCACACAAACACACATAGGTTTGTTTTTCTATTAATATGGGGAACACAATGTAGCCAGTGTTTTTGGAAATTACCCAAACCTTACCCTGACTCTTACTTTAACTTCAATAATTTAATGGTTATTCCCTAAAGCTGAACTTTAAACCAAACACATAAACCTGAAATGAAAAATAACCCCCCCCAAAAATCTAAATTTACGCTGAACCTATCCCCTAAGCCGTAAATATCCTATTCCTTGTGAGGACCAGCTGAAACTCACTAGAAGTCTCTAAGGACAGGTGAACATCTGTCTGTGGTTCTGTTATGGGAGTGTTGCAGTCATCCTGGCCATGCAAATTTGAGTTTCATACAACTCACCCTCTGTAGGACTCAGATCCTCTGGGTATGGGCAGCTGTGTGTCTCAGAGATGAAAATATTCATACTGTGACAGTACTAGTTAAATAAAGACCCTACATACACTATAAAGCCAGAAGTATGTGGACAAATGACAATCACACCCATATGAGATGGATGATAGACATCCCATTCCAAAACCCTGGGCATTAATATCAAGTTGGTCACCTCTTTAAGGCTATAAGATTTTAGAGTGTGTCTGTGGGAATTTGTGCCAAAAGAATACTGATGGTGAACGAGGAAGCCTGGCTCACAATCGCTGTTCCAATTCATTCTAATGCCTGCAGTATACTTAACGTTCCCGACCGGGGATTTCGTGCACGTGAGCCAAGGGCGCCCACCACTCTTGTTTTTTCATGGGCGTGCGACAAAACAGAAACAGAAAGCATGGACGAGTTCGAGGGCACAGTAAACGATTCATAATAACACAGTTAAGATAATCTTAGCCACTGTTGACATTAATGTCAATGCTGCTGCCAGTTCCTCCACACCAAACTCATTGAACCATGTCTTTATTTGATCCCGCTTTCTACACAGTCATGCTGGAACAGGAAAGGCCGTTCCCCAAACTGTTGCTACAATGTTTGAAGCACCCAATTGTCTAAAATTTCTTTGTATCCTGTGGAATAAAATGACACTTCATTGGAACTAAGGGACCCAAACACTGACAAACAGCCCCAGACCATTATCCCTCTTCACACTATTAGTAGGTGTCCATATACAGCTCTGGAAAAAATGTAGAGACCACTGCAATTTTTTCCTAATTATGCAATAGTTAACATGGTGAAATATATTTTAATGTGAGAAACAGCGCCTCCAACTCCCCCAAAGCCCAAGCTTGATTTACAGCTTGGTCTCTCACCTACAGATGGTGAAGTGATAAATTGCTCTGTCTCCGCATCACTGATCAATACAATTAATTACCAATAAATGGCCTATTACTGCCACAGAGTGGCGCTAGACCATTGAAAAGACTCTACTCTGAAAACACAGCAAGTTTTATTTAGCCTACAGTACAGTGCAATACTCGTTTGCAACTTTTCCATATTACTTCATTCAAACAGATATCACGCTTTGAAGAGAAACTCACGAAAAATCAGTTTGAAAGATATGACCTGCATTCTAATTCAATAAACAAATGTGTGTGTGTGCATATAGACTATGTGTTCCAAGACTGTCGTACATTGTTGCTGGTTACTGCTCAAAAAACAGTATTTGAATTCTAGTTTCATTAGAAGGTACATGGATAAAGTAGTGCTGCAGGCTAGGACACCTCACTGCGAAAGAGTTGCAATGCTGAAGATAGCCAGTTCAAAACCTGGTATGATCCTGTGCAGATATAAATTCTTATAATTGGCGTTAATTACTTCTTAAGAAACTAATACTGGTGGGTTTGTCTTTTAAAATGGTTACTGGTAAACGGACTGCATTTATATAGCTCCTGCAGTTTCAAATCCCTCGTAGGGATATAGTTTTTAAAAAAAAATTGTATTAGGCCTATTAATTTAATTAGAAAGTTAGAATGCATTTTTTATTCAAATAAAGCCTTGTTTGTAAGAAAGATATTGTAGCCTACTCTATTATGTTCCAGAATGCATTCCTGAATCCTGTGTGAAAAGTAAAACAGTAGGCTATCTACAGATGGTGAAGTGATAAATTGCTCGCTCTCATACCGCGTCACCAATCAGTACATTTAGTTACCATTAAATGGTCTATTACTGCCACAGAGTGGCGCTAGACTCCATGGCGCAAGAGACCATTAAAAATGCTCTACTCTGTCTGAAAACACAGCAGGCCCTATTTTAATGATCTGAAACGCAAGTATCAAACGCAAAACTCAAGTGAAATTGTGGGTGAGTACCAGGGCTATTGCTATTATGCTGGTGGGATAAATGACACTTGCGCCCGATGCAAATCTAAAATGGGTAGGTCTGAAGTAGCTACATTAGTCATAGGTGTGGTTTGGGCGTAACGTGCAATAAACCAATCAGAGCGTCATCTCACATTCCCTTTATGAGCAGGCGCTTGTTCCATGGCGGATTGCTATTATACCGGCGGAGTGCTATTGATTTTTCTTTTTTACAAAATGTAAAAAAATTGGACCAAGATGACTTTACTTAACTCATTCTTCTGTCAAATAAGCTCTCCTCTCCCGTTCTGCTGCTGGGGCATTTCGGTTAAGTTCAACATCACGTTTCCTTAAGTCCTCTACGATTTCCTCATTTATGTCATCAAAACATCCATGATTCATGGAAATGTTGTGTAAAACACAACAAGCCACAAAGAATGCTGCAATTTTTTGAATACTGTAAATTGTCTCCTGTCCTATCCAAACACCTGAAGTGCATTTTCAGAGTGCCAAATGTTTGTTCAATCAGGCTAAACTGCGTGTTTGTATTTGTTTTCTATCAAAAGGTGTCAGCCATGTCTTTAACGAATAGCCGTTGACCCCTTCACAGCCACCTATCCAAGGGGGGGTTACCACTCAAAGATGGCAGGAATGGCAGAGTTTGCCAGTATAAATGAGTCGTGGCTTGAGGCAGGGTAGCTAATTCGCAAAAAGAGAGGTGATTCTACTATTAGCATTGCAAATTACTTGTATATTGATTGAATAGGTTCCCTTTCAGTTGATGTATATCAGTGCGAATAATTCATTCTGAATAATTTGGGTAAATGTGTAGGCCACACTAGATGTTTGCCTATTTCTTATCTTCAGACACCACAAAGATTTCCATCATGTGGTAATATTTTTCCTTGTAACTATGTATGTGTTGCAATAGATGAATCTGTGTAGATGAGAGGAGAAAAGTGTATGTGCGTTGTGCACATGCTACATTTTGCCCAAGCATGCGCCCTTAAAATAGCACCTGAATAACATGCCCCTGACTTTTAACCAGGTTTTTCCTGGTCTGTGGCGGAATTGGATTCAGCAATTGCAAAAGGGAACGTTTGTGCCAAAACATGCCTCTTCTTTTCACTGAACCGCCCCGAGGAGCGCAATCTAATTCCCTAATTTACCGACAGGCGTTTTTGGAGATAAAGTCCTCTGTGCATCGGGTGCAAAATAGGAATGATACTTGCGTCTGTGTAAAAGTCAATTGCGCTGGGTGCAAGTTAGTGCACCAGCGAGTTCTATGTAGCCTACAGTACAGTGCAATACTCGTTTGCAATGTTAACATATTACTTTATTCAAACAGATTTCATGTTTTGAAGAAAAGCTCACCAAAATCAGTTTGAAAGATATTTCCTGCGTTCTAATTCAATAAACGAATGTGTGTGTGTGTGCATATAGACTCCATGACTGTTTTACATTGTTGTTACGTTAGGTGTGTGTTGCTATGAATAATCTCAGAATCGAACCCTGTGTAGGTGTGTAATTTGGGCATATTGTTTATAGTGTAAAACAATTCCTACTGCTCTAAAGCCATTCAAAACATAATTTTTAGAAATTGCTGAATGACGTCTGTAAGCTGATCACTGCTGAAAAAACAGTATTTGAGTTCTAGTTTCCTTAGGTCAGCACATGGAGATAGTGGTGCAGTGGATTAGGGCACCTCACAGTACTATGAAAGAGTTGCAATGATGGAGATTGAGGGTTTGAACCATGTGTAGGTGTATATTCTTATAATCGGAACTAATCACTTCTTAAGAAACTATTACTTTTAATTTAAATACTACTGGTTGGTTTGTCTTTTAAAATGGTAAAAGGACTGCATTTATATAGCCCATGCATCTACAGTAGTGTGTACTGTAGATGCAGGAGTTTACAATTTCAAATCCCTCGTAGGGATATCATTTTTGTAAGGCCTATTAATTAAATTAGAAAATTATGCATTTCTTATTTAAATAAAGCCTTGTTTGTTTTAATATAAGAAATACAGTATATCAAAGTAGCTACAGTTTCACATTGCGGGCCAAAAATAAATGGGTGTCAGTTGCTAAAAACTTCCAATATATAACTACTAAAAGTCACTAATGGAATAATTTGTTTACTAGTAATGCCTACGCTACAGACTTGAGTTCATGATGGCACAGTAATCAGTTGAGTGTTGTTGCTTACTAACGTGATATTAGAGCTTGGTTCATGACGATAATCATTTTTGTTAGGGAGTGTTTACGTTTTTGCTGCAACTCACCAGCTAAAGTTAAAGTATGCAGACAAAGTTGTTACTGTTTACATATAGACTTCGTGTAGAAATGGGAAAGAGCAGTAATGTTTGCTAACATCTATGGGGTGCCGATTGTAAAGTGACACAAACTAAAATGAACAGCAACATTTCACCACATTTAGCTCCAAACAACTTTAAAAAAAGTGGTGTTAATTTTTTAAGTCACTTTTTACCACATTTACAGCAATATTTACGAACTTTGTTTAATTTACCTTTCTTGTAGAGTGTAACGACCAGCCCTGGAAGGGGCTGTGATATGGAATTCCCTTTTGTTTTAGTTACTTGTTTATACAAGTGTCTTTGGAATAAACGCAGTGGTGTAAAAAGTACTTGAATTCCATACTTAAGTAAAAGTACAGATATCGATCTTAAAAGTGACTTTAGTAAAAGTAAAAGTCAACCATAAGAAAAGTACTTAAGTAAAAGTCTTAAAGTAGCTCATCTTGAATGTACTTAAGTATCAAAAGTATTTATCTGGTGTTAAAATGTACTCAAAAATATCAAAAGTAAAAGTACAAAAGTACAAAGAGAGGAAAAGATACAGAAATTGTTTTCTTTCTCGCTCCAAGCTTTATTTATTGTCTCCCTACATCACATTTAACATGAACCATCACGTTGAACTTTAACTTGTGATACAGTACCTATATACTATGTGTTTTAGTTTCAAAGTAGTCAAGCCATAATCTGAACCCAAATG
>JACXGM010029423.1:0-13673 GCA_016801145.1 Umbra pygmaea
GAAACCAAAATGGAACTTTTTGGCAACAATGCAAAACATTATGTTTGGCGTAAAAGCAACACAGCTCATCACCCTGAACACACCATCCCCACTGTCAAACATGGTGGTGGCAGCATCATGGTTTGGGCCTGCTTCTCTTCAGCAGGGACAGGGAAGATGGCTAAAATTGATGGGAAGATGGATGGAGCCAAATACAGGATTATTCTGGCAGAAAAATCTACAATGGAATGGTTCACACATAAACATATCCAGGTGTTAGAATGGCCAAGTCAAAGTCCAGACCTGAATCCAATCGAGAATCTGTGGAAAGAACTGAGAACTGCTGTTCACAAACGCTCTCCATCCAACCTCACTTAGCCCGAGCTGGTTTGCAAGGAGGAATGGGCAAAAAAAAGTACAGTTTTATATCTTTATGTTTGAAGCCTGAAATCGAAAAGTTCAAGGGGGCCGAATACTTTCGCAAGGCACTGTAGCTTTGTACAAATTGACAGCAGCATAGAGCCCTGTCTTCCACTGCTGGTTTGCTTCTAAAGCTAAGCAGGGTTGGGCCTGGTTAGTCCCTGGATGGGAGACCAGTGCTGCTGGAAGTGGTGTTGGAGGGCGAGTAGGGGGCACTCTTCCCTCTCGTCTAAAGATCTTTCCCAATGCCCCAGGGCAGTGATGGGGACATCTGCCCTGCGTAGGGTGTCTTTCGGATGGGACGTTAAACGGGTGTCCTGACTCTCTATGGTCATAAAAAATCCCATGGCACTTCGTAAGAGTAGGGGTGTTAACCCCGGTGTCATGGCGAAATTCCCAACCAGGCTTCTCACTTCAATCATGGGCACCTAATAATCCCCCTCCTTCCTAATTGGCATATTCAACTACTCACCTCTCCACCTGTTAGCTGATGTGTTGTGAGCGTTCAAACGCAAAATGGCTGCCGTGCATCACCCAAGTGGGTGCTACACATTGGTGGTGGATGAGGTGGGCTTTCCCCTTCACTGTGTAAAAGCGCTTTGAGTTCCTTGGAAGAAAAGCGCTATATAAGTTGAATGCATTATTATTTATTATTATTATTAGAAACATACCATACACTCAATGCTGACTTTATTATAATTTTTTTAAATATTTTAACTTTTCCCCATTTTCTTCCTCTCTCAGTTCCCACTAACCCTGCTCCGCAACTCCTTGGACAGATCTGTGGCATGGAGAGGGCCGTGCATATGGTTCATCCAACCATGTGTCGAAGAGTCACCAATTCTTTTCGCACTGCTCATCCAACACGGAAGCCTTTAGTTAGATCATGCACCAACTATTCTTCTGTGATTTAATTTACAGGTGCCTAATCTGCACACAAGGAGTCACTGGAGAGCGACGTGACAGGATAGATACTGTAATCTCACTCATGTAACCCAAATCCTGGGCAGTGCTATTCTAATTTGCACTGCCTGATGCAGGACATCCAGGGAAAGTCAGAGAACCCATAGTCAGGTTTGAACCACTGATCACCATGACATAGACTGTCCTACAAATGCAGCAACTTAGCCCACTATGACATGCGAACCCTGCCAATGATAACAATTTAGACACTAACTTATAACATCGAGCCATACATTCGACCAATGAAGATACAGATACCCAGTGAAGGACCATAATAAAACTAATGCAACACTCAAAGTATAGGTAACTTAACATTCAAATGTTTGAAATGAAAAATAAATACATCACCAGAATTGAGTCCCCGTAACTGGGTCGCACAACTCACTGGAACAAGCAGAGAAATTCGTCCAAAACACAGGATACCAGGCAACACCTGCTACAGCCACCGCCCAACCATTGTCGTAAGTAACTACTGCTAAAATGGTTGCGTAATGCACTTGCCAGGGCCCAGCAAGTAACTCCCACCACACAAGAGGAAAAACAATCCATCAAGGGAAAATGAACCCGCAGTCCCCCACAACAGTCCCCCACAACAGGCCCCCACAACAGGCCCCCACAACAGGCCCCCACAACAGGCCTAAATCAACACACATCTCACTCAGTTTTCCATTCTAAACTTGCTGCACTATTTATCAAGATTTTGTTCATGATATTTACCAAAGTGACATTAAATGTAATCCAGCTATATAAGAACCTTAATTTGCTTTAGGTTACTTGTCAAAAGCTTTTAATGCTAATACCAGCCCTAAGTCTCATGAATTATGTTTGGAGGGAACTAAAGTGTAATACTCAATTACGTGAGATATGAATGTCTGTGAATAGCAATTACGTGAAATATGAACGTATGAAACACTGTCACTGATCACTGTAGTCAGTGTTAAATAGTCGAAATGTTGGCAAGGACAGGGGTTGGGGATATTGGAAGGATGTCCAAAAGTGGGCCACTCTCACCACAGTGTTTGCGAGTTCACATCCAGATGGAAAAGTTGTGATTATTCCTTCTCCATTCCAGCACGATGCATGTTTTTTCTGGACAGGCAATTGTCTGTTTTTTGTAATGTTAACCCTAACCTTAATCCTAACCTTAACCTCATTAATGTCATTTCTATCCTCAAACGTTATTCATGTCATTAGAATATAATTTAAATCACTATGGAATGTCTGGAATGTTCCATGATTGCATGAATCCTTGCAAGGATCCACCTCATTGAAATGTGAAGGTGCAACGTAATAGAAGGACAATTATTTCTTGATAAAAATGTAACACCTCTGATAAGTAAAATGGGTATTAACTGGTTTGATGGTACAAGGATTCGAAGGAAGCAAAGGCATACACACTGAGACTGACTCAATCGTATTTCTTTGTTATTCTTTTCTTTATAAAAATATTCAATGGAATATAATAATTAAACAATGAATGAAAATTAATAATAAATCAGTATTACCTTTTCCTGAAAAAATTATATTTTGCACACAGTTAAATTGTTGTGTAATTCAAGTAAAACAATTACCCAAATGAAATGCACACAGTGTCAACAAAATTAAAATGTCACAAGCAAAAAAGAAAATCAAAATCACTGGTTACATTCCTTTCCCGTTTTCCACTAGTTAGTTTCTATTTTGAGTGTCTTTGTCAATTAGTTTGCTTTAACTGGAGTTTGACCTAATTGCAGTTGCACATAATTAACCATTTTAGCAGTAACTTGCTAATTAGAATACATATATTTTATTCCAATATTTAGTATAATTTTGGAAGGTAAACTTTTCATAAAACAAAATTAAATTACAATCTTTTAACACAGTATAACCCAATGGAAAATGCACAGTATTTATCACTACCACCATAATCATAAAGAAAATATGTAGAATATATGTAATTCCCTCAGATTCATATAGTTACTTTCATTTCACCAATATCAGTCCAATCAACAACAACAAAAAATATTGAATGTTCTTTGTCCCTAGAAAAAGGTCAGTTCCATAAGAAAGAAACAATACCTCACTCCTTAAGTTTAAAATGTCACTTGCATTATGCCTTTGATACTTGCATTTCAGATCATTAAAATAGGGCCCTATATGTATTGATATTGGGGTCAGAGTTACAGTTGCAATCAAAACTAGACCCATGCATTTTCAAGAAAGTGCAAATTTTGATTGCACGCGAGTCGTTACTCAAGACTTTTTCACAACTTGCCATCTCAATAATTGCTTATTTTGTATCCTAGTGAACATTCATCCAGAGCACATGATTTCAATCAATCAATCAATCATTTTATTTATAAATCACAATTAAATACAACTGCCGTCGACCAATGTGCTGTACAGAGTAAAATGATTACAGAATAAAATCACAGGGACATCCAGGACAGCCGCATCAACATTTATAATTTGTATGACAAATCAAATAAAAAAGTTTTTAACCTAGCTTTAAAAATAGTAAGGTTGGGTGCCGGTTGGGTGCCGTTCTAATTTCCATGTGCAGATTGTTCCAAATTCTTGGAGCAGCAATGGAGAAGGCTTGATCCCTTCTAGTCTTAAGCGTAGATTTAGGAACCACTAAGAGACCATAGATGATTTGGTTTTATAGAGAAATCTGCATATAGAGATTTTCACACAATATGCACAAATGAGATGCTATAAACGTTCACTATTCATAAAATCAAAAAACGCTTACCTTTGTGGTGCGTTGAGCACAACTTCGGCACGTCGGCATGTTGTTAGCTACTCAAGGTAGGCTGCGCTTGATTTGACGCTGTGCATTATATCTTTGTAAAATATTAATGACAAGCAAAGCTAGTGTCTGATTGTGATGTTGTGTTGTTGTCCCGTTCCCCTTCACTAGAACATTCTGTGACTGACAACACTCTGGAACTTGCGTGTCATGAACGCACCCCTGTAATCAGATTGAGATCACCGGTATTCTAAACACCTGCTCATCCTTTTGGTCCGTATATAAACGCTCTCTACACTTATACTCTTTGCGAGGTATTGAACGTAATAGTCCTACTGAGCATTTGTTCTATAATTGTATACTCTGGCCTGACCCTGTTTTTGAGTATTTTGGATTTTGTCTTCTGGATTTCCCCTGGTACCTCTGCTTCGATTACTTGTCTAACCTGTGTATTATTTTTGCCTGTCTGAGAACCAGCTCCAGTGTCTTGACCCTGTCTGTAGGAATGCCAGCTCCTGTGTATTGACCCTGCCGGCCTCTAGAGCCTGTTATTAGTATTTCCCTGTTTTTTATACCGTGCCTGTATATTTCATACTGCTCTGGTCTGAACTGTTTATCTCCTTGAGATATACATTTCCTTACATTACCACAACTAAATAACTAAATACCTTTTTAGGTGAATACCTGGTCCAGTGTCATATCGTTACACTGACGTCCTCTTCCCATCGCCATGTTGTTCAATCTGCAAACCAGGAGCGCTGTTACATCCATTTTGCCTTCGAATTAATGGAAAAATGTATTGCCTAAATATGGAAATAAAAAAAACTATCCATGCCATTCAAAAATACAAGCGCACCGCATAATAAAAGGACACAACGTCAAACTGAAAGAAAAAAAAGCTTGCAGTATGGAGTCCTTGAATGAGTTTCAAATTTGGTGGAAATAATAATAATAATAAGACCAGTGCATTTTCCAGAAACTACAAATTTTGATCAAAGTCGTCACTCGAGCAATTTTCACAACTTGCCATTTCGAAAATGTGATTGCAGCTGTTGACGACTTCTTTTTTATGTGACATGTAGTTGGATGAACCGCTTGCGTGCCACTCGCCATCTCATAGATCTGGGCAAGGAGTTGCGGAGCTGCTGACAACAGGCAGGATTAGGGGGGGATCCACTTTAAAGGACAATTCCAGAGTAAATGAAACATTTGAAATATAGTATTATCTATAGCACATGATTCGGCACGAGCAATGGTTTAGCTTTAGTAGTGTTGAGAATTATATTTTATATAAGCAGGTTTAAATAAACTTTGAACAGTTTAGAATGGTATTACTAGATGAGAGAGTTATATGACTATAGTTAAGGGCCTGTTGGAAGATTCTAGGACATATAGATAGACAGGGAACATGTTCAGGGTCAAGATAAGACTTTCCTTTAGGAGAGGAGGCGAAGGAAGCAAGGCCAAAGAATGACGTAGGGGAGAGAGAGAGCCCTTACAGTTCTTATATTATAACATCAGCTTTAGTTTATGGCTTAGGACTTATAACTTATAACTCTGTTATATATTAGACTGCTTATAACTATATGAACTATTGTAGGTTAGACTGTAATTCCATCACAGGTCTAATACATGGAGATGCCATTCAGACTTATAGAACAGGACATTTTACTGACAGGACATTAGACAGATAAGGGTTACTGAGTTATTCAGAAAGGAGTGCACTAAGGAGTATGGATCATATAGGCAGACAATCAAGGTTAGAACATTAAGAGATAATGAGCCTACGTAGATAGAGGTTGAGGTGACCGGCACATGTTCTCACATGAGACAAGTCACGAGTTGAGGGGAACCTTCTAGAACCTTTTAGAAGGTATGTGTGAACAACAATGCAAAGGCTATATAACCCAGATCCATAAGAGCATTCGGGGCATTTGCCACAACACGTCTTACATGCCTTGTTATGAGATGACCCTGTAATCAAAACAAGGAGAACTTTATTAAAGCATTTTATTTCAACCGCAACCTGACTCCTGAAACCATCATTTCAACCAAGATTCTGCCAAGCCTGAAATTACCTTTTAACAGTAGAGCAATCACCATATGCAATTATGGCCTACCTGGAATTGAATGGGAGAGTGACGTGGGTCCATTTTTTTGTATCGCTGGCTATACTGCCTTAAGTGCCTGAGGATTTGAGACTATATTTGGATTAAATACATCCTAGTGAACATTTATCCATAGGACATGATTCGGCGCAAGCTTTAGTTTTGCTGTTATAGAGCAATCTGCATTGGCAAGCATGGTATGTATAATGTGAGTAGAACCATTGTTTTAAAACATTTTTTTAAATATATTTGAATTTTTCCAAATAACTCAATCTTTCTACATGCTTAAAACATCCTAAAACCGGCCTCTGTTTAGAGTTCACTGAGCTAATTATACACTTTGATATGCATTGTCCTTAACAATCTCTTGCCTTAGTACAGATATGAGTGTAAAACACATCTCACACACATACAGCAAATAAAAACGGCAAGTCTTTTCATAATGAGACTGACAAGGAGTAGGCTAGTTTGTTTGTTAAAAAAGTTAAAAACAGCCGAGAGTACAACTTGGTTGCTTCTGTACCGGATCTTTCTTGAAATACCAAAGTCCAGAATTCAATGCGACTTTTGCACATGCATACTGTGAGTCGCTTCGGTTGAGTCGAGTTTAGCGTAAGGACCTTGGCTACTAACTAGAAACTGTACAACGCAACTTGAAACATTTACTACGGGTAACAATATCTAGCTATAAACCCTAAAATGATTCATTAGTTACAGATTTAGCCAGAATCTGCAACAGATTATTTTAAATGTTACGTTCCTTCCTCATATTTTTTCCTTCCTATTCACACAATCCCTGACAGTACATTGAAGCACAACAAACTAGATCTAGTTAGCCACTCACCCATAACTTTTAGTCATTATTTCCAGACAACTGCACAAAAAAGTATACAGCCACACTGGCTTTAAGTAGAACAGAGTTAGCATTACTATATTAGTTATAGTTAAAAAGAAATAAATGAGGTGGCCAGTTGAGCGAATTGCGTTGCTACAGCTAGCGGGCTAGGGGACAGCAGTCGACCGGAGCATTGGATGGGTAGCCCTCGGTGCTGAAGACATGTCGCATTGGTGAGCACAACTCTGGGATGTCGGCATGTTGTTAGCTACTCACGGTACGCTGCACTTGATTTTTTGTAAAATATTAATGACAAGCAAAGCAAATGTCTCACTTTCTCTTCCCACAGCTATTTTGTTAATGCTTTTTGATGCAGTTCATCTGCAAACCAGGAGCGGTGTTACATCCATTTTGCATTCAAATGAATGGAGAAATGAATCACCTAAATATGGAAATAATAAAATGTACAAGCGCGTCGCACAATAATTGGACACAAGGTCCAATTTGGAGAAAAAAAATCTTGCAATATGGCGTTCCTGGCCGAGTTCCAAATTTGGGTGAAATAATAATATTAACTAGAACTGCAAGCAGTTTTGACGGGGTCCAAGCCGTCCCTGGCAAGTCCCCCCTGGTGCAAGTCGCCCCGATGACCCGCGGAGCCCACAAATGCAGAACCTATGAAATCGGAACCAATGTCACTGTTCAGTTTAGGTCGCTACTTTATGCTGCGGCCAACAGTTCATGTAGCACATTTGAATGATCTGATCTTTGATTTAATAAGTGTGCATTTAACAGCTATAGCCATCTGCGTATAATGAGCAATGTCTCTACTGTTATTTGACAAAAACCCATGAAGTTAGTTAGCTGCACAAGCGCTATGTAACTAAGCTACATACATTGTTAACATTAGTTACTGTAGCTAGCTATCTTGTTAGGATGTCAGCAGAAAAGCTAGCAAATTATGACAGTGTTGGTTAGCTATTTGCTTGTGTAGCCCCTTAGCAAACAGTTTGGTCATCTTCCCTACCAGTTTACTAACGCATCAGTAGTGGGTCATTGTCAAGGGACTGCCATGAGTGAATCCAGCAGCTGTATTATGATTACTAGATACTGTCTCTCGCTGGAGAAGCAGGTGCATGAGGTGTTTTTTCTTCGCCTATATAAATGGCTCAGCACTAGTATGTAATGTCAGTGTTAACAGTGAATGGGAAAAAAAACTGGGAAATGCAATTTCTGCGTTTTTAAGAGTAGTATTTAGCACCAGTAGCCTGGGAGAACCCCAACAGACTTCTGGCATATTTAGATTTGCTCTGCAAGTCAGTCTGGCCAAGAGCCCATTGAAGCCCATTTCCAACTTTTCCAAATCGAGGCACAATTTTTTTATATGTTCTATAATGTCTGACACAATAAAATAGCTCATACTTTTGGATAGTCATTATGGAAAGCGGACCCCAAAGTATAAAGTTGGTGAGGCAAATGTCAGAAAATATCGAGGTGTGAGCTACAAGTTCTGTGGTACATCACTGTTGTAAATATCATATTTCAATATCAATATCAATATTGTAAATGGTCAAAAATTGCTCTACGTTGACGACAGCACCTTTTAATGACAAAAAATTTACTACGGAAAAGATATTGTAATCACAATTGACCCAGTTAAATGTATTGAGTTATTGTCCAAAACAAATTAACGTTGATAAAAGCGCCCCCCTAATGGCCGATCTTCGCCAAATTTGGTATAGAACATCACAGTGGGACATTGAACAACAATCTCAAGTTTTTTGATGATAGCATTTAATTTGGCAGCGATAAAATAAAGTTGATATTTGGTAGCTAGCTACGAAAATTTGTTTGTTCGTCAACTGCACATAGTTTAACATAGCAAAATTCTTTTGATAACTTTTGGTCAAGTCCATCGGGAGATACTAGATACCAAATTTTGTGTAGATCAGTGGCACGGTGTAGGAGGAGTTTGAAAAAGTTAGTTTACAAAAACTTTTGTTATCAGAAATGGGCGTGTCCTATATCATTAGATTCAACTTAATTCAATGAACACATAGATATAAAAGTTTATATTGTGCAATGTGGAATGTGGAAGTTATAGGTAAAAACACATTTTACATCATTATAACACCACCTAGTGGCCCACATGTGTAATTTTTTTAATGTGAGTTCTGGTAGCCATTGCACATCTACACTGTAAATTTAAAGTTACTCTCATTAATGGAAGTAGTAAATCCTAAAATTTGCCTAAACATATAAAGGTTGATTAAAGTGCCCCCTAATGGTCGATTTTCACCAAATTTGGTACCAAACATGGTAGTGGGACATTGAACAACAGTGTCAGTTTTTTTGAAGATAGTATTTAATTTGGAAACAATATACTAAAGTTCATATTTCATAGGTAGCTACGAAAATATTTTTGTTTGTCAATTGCGAATAGTTTAATGTAACAAAATTATTTTGATAACTTTTGGTCAGGTCCGTCTGGAGATGCTAGGTACCAAGTTTCATGCAGATTGGTTGCACGGTCTAGGATGAGTTCAAAAACGTTAGTTTGCCATTGCGCGAAATTGTGAAAAATCTTGTTATCAAAAATGGGCGTGTCCTATATCATCAGATTCAGCTCAGTTCAAGGTACACTTGAATATAAGGATTTCTATTGTGCAATGTGTAATGTGGGAGTTATGGGCACAAAACACGTTTCTCACCATTATAGCGCCACCTAGTGGTCCACATGTGTAATTTTTGGTATGTGAGGTCAAGTAACCATTGCGCATGTACACTGTAAATTTGAAGTTACTCACATTAGTACAAGGGGTAGAACTGGGTCCCATAGGCCACGCCCCTTTTGACGAATCAGTACCCCACTGTAGGGGTGGCCTCAAGAGTGGCCCTAGATGGTAGCCTCAAAATTTGAGGCCTCATTTCAAGGTACACTTGAATATAAGGATTTCTATTGTGCAATGTGTAATGTGGGAGTTATGGGCACAAAACACGTTTCTCACCATTATAGCGCCACCTAGTGGTCCACATGTGTAATTTTTGGTGTGTGAGGTCAAGTAACCATGTACACTATAAATTTGAAGGTACTCACATTAGTACAAGGGGTAGAACTGGGTCCCATAGGCCACACCCCTTTTGACGAATCAGTACCCCACTGTAGGGGTGGCCTCAAGAGTGGCACTAGATGGTAGCCTCAAAATTTGGTAAACATCGGATGAGCCATTATTGAGATATAAACTTTTTGTAGTTATAACGCCCCTTAGTAGCCAATTTTCATAAAATTTGTTGGGGAGCCTCAGATGGTCATGTCAAACAAGAATCTAAAGTTTTACAATGATAGCTTTTTTTTGGCCAAGATATGGTAAAGTTTATACTTAAGTAGCTAGCTACACAAATTTATTTTTGCGCAATTTACGCAATTTTCATCCGATAAAAATTATTTTTATAACTTTTTGTCACGTCAGTCTGGTGATCATACATACCAAATTTCGTGCAGATCGGACACACGGTCTAGGAGGAGTATGAAAAAGTAGGTTTACGATAAATTACAATTTTTCACGCATAAAAGTCCTGGCGGAAATGGGCGTGGCCTATGTCAGAAGATTCAACTGAACTCAGGGAACGCGTGGATATGTGTATCTTCTATGTGTGATGTACGGTTTGGGAGTTATAAGGGCAAACGCATTTTTTCTGCTGTAGCGCCACCTAGTGGTGGAAGTGGTTGAATTTTCCTGTCTGAGGTCCCAGCGGTGATCTAAACCAGTCCTGAAAATGGCACCCCCACGATCATGTATGGTTTAGGCTGTAGTATCGGTTTTAGAGGAAGAATAATAAGAATACGAAACCTTAGGAAAACAATAGGGTACCACAACCCTGCTGGAGCTGTGAACCGCATTGCTTTGCAACGACGGTTCCCAGCCCCTTCGGGCTTGGACCCCTAATAACTTGAATAGGTACAATTTCTGGGGAAATTGTGTGAAGTGTTCTTGCCGCCACTAGTTGTCCGCACGTTTCGGTACCTTACTTGTGGCTGTAGTGTAAAAACTCTGGGAGTAGTGTCACTGAAGAATTTCTCCATTCATTCCTATGGGACTTTTTTTTAATGCTATTATTTTGAAAACTGTTTTTTGAAACCTTTCACGAAATGACAGGAATGTTAAGGGGAACAAGCCACACGATTTGGTACTAGCTTATGTGTGTAGCATAAAAACTCTGGTAGCAGTAGTGCTCGGAAATTTCGGCCCATTCATTCCTATGGGATTTTTTTCACCACGAAAATGGTAATATTTCGCGAATCGTTTCACGAAACCTTCCACAAAACAATAGCAACTTGATCGGGATCAAGCTGCACGTTTTGGTACCTTACTCGTGTATGTACCTTTAAAACTCTGGGAGGAGTAGGGGGGCAAATGTTTGCTAGAAGTTTAATAATAATGATATATATGTCGGATAATAGTATGTGTTCCTTAATAAACACTTAATAATAATATAAAAATTTACGATAACAACATCTTTAAAAGGAGGGTGTATCAGTGTACAACATAGACTACTCTGAAAGTTGAAATTCTTATCTTAGCCGTGCTTAGAGTCTTTTAACGCTTCGATGTGAATTTATTCTCTGTCAAATTGACCCCTAAAATGAATGGAAAGAATGGAAAGCTAACTTAAGGCATAGTGTAGTTTTGCCAGGTGAACGGTTCTTGCCTGTAGCTAGCGCCGGCTCTGGGCTTGGTGCTGTGGACCGTGAAAAGACCTCTTATTAAGGGATTAGTCCACAATCAGGCCAAAACCATTCCAATCTGGCTGCTTGTGCCTGTGAAGGGCTTGGGCTAGTGGGAAACCACAACAACCAATGGCAGAACCTTTGAAAAATTCCATTTTTTGTCAGTAGTTACCGTGGTATACGTACTCCACTATACGTATAAGTAGTCCATAAGTGTCAAAGGCTTTTATTGACAATTACATGATGTTTATGCAAAGTATAAAGTATTTATAGTGTTGAACATTTTCAAGACCTGCAATCCTCCCTGGCATGCTGTCAATTAACTTTTGGACCACATCCTGACAAATAGAATTGGAAATTTTCTGAATAATTTAATGCTGACCGTCCTATATGTATGTTTGTGAATTGTATGACAATATTATAGGAGTTAATAATTAACAGAGCAAGAATCAAAATGTAGATATGTAATGCAGAAATAGCCTTGAGGAAATATGCAATCAAAATGAGAAAACCCATGTGTTTTGTATCATTACAATATATAAATATTAGGGACAATTATGCAGCAAAGATTGAATTTATACGAGATTGTGAAAAGGGCCTTTAAAAATTGGGGAGAAGTTGATTCACTGTAGAATGCAGATATCTTTTGGCTTTGAGGCTCACCACAGTGGGTCTACTGTTAAAATGTAAATTACATTGGGGAAGAAAATGCTAGGATCTACTTCAAAGCAACAGGTCTCCTTACATACAGTTTGAATTCAAAATGTTACAGAACTGACCAATTGTTATCATTATCAAGTTCTGTTTAATGATTTCATGATGTCTATATATTTTTGGGGAGTTCTTTTGGGACTAACTTCCTCTTGGCTATAGATGGAACTTAGGCTTTAACAATTAAAGTCTTTACTGCTCTGAAATACATATCTCCAGGACTCTGAGTGCCATTATTTAATGACTAAATGCATAAAAAATAAACGACAATAGCAGCCATTCTTGCATGATCAATGCTTGGAGTTTGTCAGAATTTGTGGGTTTTTGTTTGGCCACCACCTCTTGAGCAGTGGTGGGCCGTCAGGGCCTGCAATTCTTTTTCTGCAGGCCCAAAGATAATCAGAATCAGAAATGTATTTTTGTACTTCTTTAATATATTTTTTAATAATATATATTTTACAAAGTTCATTTAAATTAGTCAATATGGAGATTTTATAGCTACAGTACGTTCTTTTCAGTTGCCTTGCTTTTAGCGCAGCTCATATAAAGAAGGCTTTTATCCAATAAGATTTTTTCATCTGTGTTGTCTCCGGGTAGACTAGGGCCTTCAGAATTCCAAGTGAATACCGTCTGCTGTTGAAGCCCATCAGGACCATGTTGTTGATTGTCATATTTTTAACCAATCAGATTTCGACTTTACCATGTCGGGTGTGTTCTTTGACCAAGTAAACCGTTTCTGCAGGCCTAGCCTTACGTCAGCATCGTTTCTGTTGCTGATAGGAGGGGCAGTTCAATAAAGTTCTGCAAAAAAAAGTTTTAAAAAGTTCGCCATCCGAACAACAACTAGCTTAGCTCTCCCAGATTAGCTCTGCCTTCTCAGATTTCTTTAAACTTTCAAATTTTAGATTGTTAGATACTTGACTTTTAGCAGAATGGCAGATGGAGGTGAAGAAGTAGCTTTGGTGGCAAATATAGGACTGGGCAGGATCTTTTATTGGAACTTAAAGGGATACTTCACCCTACAGCTATCTGGAGGTGCTAGTAGCTTCCCCCAGACATTTGTAGAACAGTGAGATATGTTTTACCCATGCCTGGCTAGTGTAAGAGCAAGATTTGAAATTTCGCGGGGTATTTTCACACGCTGACGTCACCGTGTGAGTCCAATGGACTTTGGAGATAGGAAAAATGAATGTAGGC
>JACXGM010029424.1:0-13673 GCA_016801145.1 Umbra pygmaea
AACCTCTAACCTCCACCCTCCGTGTCTCCTAACCTCTAACCTCCACCCTCCGTGTCTCCTAACCTCTAACCTCCACCCTCCGTTTCTCCTAACCTCTAACCTCCACCCTCCGTGCCTCCTAACCTCTAACCTCCACCCTCCGTGCCTCCTAACCTCCACCCTCCGTGCCTCCTAACCTCTACCCCTCCACCCTCCCTGTGCAGTGGACATGAAGGTCAAGCGTCCCCTGGCCCCATTGGAGATTTCCCTGGAGCCTCGGAATGTCCACGAGGAGTTCTCTCTGTTCAGACTGTCTGAGGGAGAACCCAAGATTAGAACCTCACCTCAGCTGCTGCTGGCCACACATCGCTTCCTGTCTAGAGGTGTGTGATTGATTGAGTCTTACCATCCCATTCAGTCACTGGTTGACTAGAACAGTAACAGTTGAACACATCTAGTAATGATTGCATTAGTGTTTTTCAACCCCTTCCTCGGGGAACACAAGCCGTTCCACATATTTGATCTATTTCTGAGCTAGCACACTTGATTGAACTCATAAGCTAATTATCAGGCCCTTGATTAATGAATACGGTGAGCTAGTTCAGCGGCTACAACTAAACTGTGTTACGTTTGGTGTGCCTCACGGAGAGGGTTGCAAACCACTGAATTACATCACTGGATCATTGGTCAGTGGAAACAGAGACGCTGTTAGTGTTAAATGCAGGAATTGTTGTTCTGCCTAGAAATCTGACAGACTCACTATGTGTATGGTTCTCTGTGGTCTTCATCTGCTTTACATGCTCGTTAGAGAAGCGACAGCAAACGTGTGTCCTGTCACTGTGTATTTCAGAAGTCGAGCACTTCAGCCCCGCCCGGGTGTCAGAGAAGGTGCTGTTTCACCTGCTGCGTCACCCCAGTGTCAACCAGGAAATCCACTTTGAGTCCTCCAATCGCCTGAGCCCGGACCACTACCTCTACACGCGGAACCACCCTGTCGACTACTTCATTCTGCTGCTACAGGTGTGTGGGGGGGTTGTGCAATACTCATAGTGTGAGTAGAGTGCCCATATGAACTTGTTAAAAAGTGTGTTTTTAAATGCTTAGGGTTACTATGAGAGTTATTTAGGTTTAGGGTTAAGTTGGGGTAAAGAAAATGTATTTTTGGAACTAGGGTTTGTGTTAAGGTTTGGAAACATTTTCCCTGTAAATCCATTGTTACTCCGCTAAAGATAATCGAGTTATGCACTACAAGCTTGTGTGGGTGTGTTACTCTTTCACTCTGCAGGGTCGCGTCGAGGTTGAGATAGGCAAAGAGGGTTTAAAGTTTGAGAACGGAGCGTTCACTTACTACGGCGTGTCAGCGCTCACAGCACCAACCTCAGGTGAGATGCGGAACTGCAGCAAATACCTCACTCAGTACTGTTACCTGGGGGAATGCTCAATGAGGGCTCTCAACTGAAAATGTTTTGAAACAGGAAAAAACAATCAGCTTTTGTTTTTTGATGGTCCTGATAGTCCACCCCCCCCCCCCCATTTTTCTGCCAGGTTGTTTCGGACAATGGACAACAATATTGGATAGCTAAGCTTGATGACATAACCTTAAAGCTGGGCTACCAGCATCATTTGACATACATTGATGTGCTAATAGTTTTATTACATTAAGTAAAGCTATACTCATATTTTGATGCAGTATTTGAACTAAGCACTTGACAAACAGGGATGGATGAATTCAGCTGACATGAGAGTTTACTGTGAACTTTTGTGCACCGTAGCAGAAATATACTGGGGGATGGCACAAAATGAGCTGACAACATGGTTGTGTGTGCATACTTGTGCGTGTCCTGTAATTATTTGTATGTGTGTGTGCAGTGCACCAGTCCCCAGTGTCATCTCAGCGGCGTCCACCCAGGGATCCGTTTGAGTTAGGAGACGCCACCAGCCCATCTAGCTACTGCCCTGACTACACCGTCCGTGCCCTCACGGACCTGCAGCTCATACGGGTCTGTGTGTGCGTATGTGTGCACATCTTTGTGTGTGCGTGTGTGTGTGTCTACATGTGTGCGTGTGTGTGTGCGTGCGTGCGAGTTAGGCTAACAGTTCCTTCCCTCTCTGCTTCAGGTGACCCGGATGCAGTACCTGAGTGCTCTGATGGCATCCCGCGTCAGCCAGAGCCCCGACCCGCCTGAAATCAAGATCCTGCCCAACAGCCAGACCAAGCTTCTGAATGAGAGAAACACCTCGACGCAAGGTAGGTGTCACTCAAACAACTACTGTTTATACACACACACACACACACATACGCGTACTGTTCACACTCGTGACATTCTTTGGGAAATTGTGTGGGGCAGGAATTGTTCACACAGCAGGCTAAGCATTGCAAGTCCTATTCATACTTTGCACATGACGTCCCAACTACTGGCTTGCGGGCAAGAACATCATTCTCCTAGCAACAAAACCTAGAAAGCTAATCAAGGATCTTGCCAGGAGATCGCCGGTTTTACCATACGAAGGTTGATGTTTTAAGGTGAAAATGACTTGCCAGGGAGTAGGAGTAGGAGTAGGAGTAGGAGTAGGAGTAGGAGTAGTACATACATCAATTAATTAATGCATGAATTCATGAAGCTTACCGTAAAGTGTTACCAGTGTGGTTATTCTTACCATCAACACACAAATGTAATCTTATTTGATAGAGCATTGACTGGCGCACACACACACACACACACACACACACACACACACACACACACACACACTGTTAAGCTCATACGCTGGACGCTTTATTAGTCTTTCTACATGGGTTTAGTAAATGATCGGTCTATAATAAGACCATGTCTGCTATGTAATCGCTGACAACCGGGACAATTTCATAGTGGTTGTTGTAAACTGGGACATTTTATCGTAGGCAGGGTTGTATTCAGAAGAAGACTTCCTCACACGCCGGAACGGATTAGCAAATGTTAGCGGGAAGCTAGCTAACTAGTAACAATTTGCTTTGATTATGAATATATTTCTGATATTCACCTAGAACCGTGTTTGGTAACCCATCCACTCTTGTAAAAAAGATAGCTATCCGTACTTTTGTAGGCTTTAATGTTTTGTGGTGTAAGGTGAGATGTAAATATCTCCAAACTCCAAGTCTGGTAGGGACTTTGCAAGCATCAAAACAACGAAAACATCAGCAGGTGCTGTGTATGGATCACAAGTTCCGAGTATGTTAACCTTTTCATGATATCTAATTTTAACATTTAAGTGACATATGGTCTAAATTATTAATTGATTGTAGTATTGAAAATCTGTACGTCCGCAATTCCCCTGGCTGGCCACTGTTCGTCACCATTTTTTTTGCGTTCTTTGCCCACCAGGTAGCCATGGTTATCACGTGACTGCAAAGTATGAATAGAGCTCAAATCTGTTGGACGGAATCGTTTGTGGCGCGACCCATGTTTAGACCGCTACATGTAGGGCACCCATCACATATAGGTGAAACAATGGAGTATCATTACAGGGTGATTTTGTGCCACACATTTCAATGAGAGAGTTAAATTACAGACAAAATGTATAACATTTTCAAAATGAAAACAAAAATAAACTTGGGCCAACTAAGTCTTCTCTTTCTCTTCTTTTTTTCTCCCATCTTCTCCTCTGGTTCTCTGGCCACTCCAGAGTTCCCTGTAAACCTTTCCTTCATTGACACTATTGAGAACTACTGTTAAACTTTTCTGTCTGCATGAGGTAAACCTCCTCGGTGGCATGACATTGACCACACACACACACACACACACACACACACACACACACACACACACACAGTAAGCCTAGGTGTTGAGAGGAATTTAAGTTGTCTAGTAATGTTCTTTTTATTCCATCTCTATGTCCCTGAGAGTCATTCACTAGTTTATTCAGACTTGCTAGCCGCTCGCTATGCTAGAAAACCTATTCACTGAATTTCTATGTGAACGATGAGCCCATTTACTGTAGATGTCAAGTCTGAATTGGGCCCTGCCAGATGCTAACTTAACACTGTTTTGGACCACATCTGTATAGAAGAGTTTCTTTACGTTCTTTCCTCTTAACACCTAGTGCCCTTTATTAGTGACATCCAATCAGGTGACGATGAATGTAGGTTTGAAGGACATCTGTGTGTGTTAACTTGATATGCTCATTCCATCAGTCTGCACTTGTCTGCCTGCTAAGTTTAACTCTTCTCTGGTGGGTAGGTATATTGCTGTTCTCCCTTTACTCATGTTAGCACTGCATGTTTGACACACAACAACATGAGTCCATTGACAATGTGATGTCACAGTGTGGTGTTGTGACATCATTGTGAGCTGAACTGTGACTTTGTCCGTGTGGAAGTCAGAACCAACTGCATTGTGATGTGTAATGTGTGATGTCCTCTCCCCGCCTAATGCCACAGGTGCCAGTAAATCACAGGAGAGTTCAACAGAAGAGGCTCATGGGTAAAGCAGTTCTCTCCCTCAGAACTTTGTGTGCTACTCAGACAACCAACCGACTTACCCAGACATACAACACTTTTTTTTGTAAGAGGAGACTTGTTTTTAAATCTGTGAATCCATTATCTCCGGAGTGCAGTGATTGAACCGTGGATGTGTGCGGCTGTGACTGTGTGGGTGTGTGTTGGACTATTCTTAGAAAAAAACTTTTCCTTAATTACAAATTTCCCATTCATAACAATTATATGGGTGTGTGCTTATCTTTCCTATTGTAATTATCCCAGGTTTGGCTGATGTTAAATGACCAGTTACTACATTATTAACCTATGTGCCAATGTAGCTCACCCCAACCTCCAGTTTGTGTGTGCAAACATGCGTGTTTGTCCATCCAAACATTAGATATTTGGTGGCAGAATAGAGCAGATTTGCACATGTGTAGACCACTAATTGGCTTTTATTGTTTAATTGTTCACCTTTTGTTTTCTTTAGTACACTCCAATATAACCAGGTATATACATATTTGTATATAGAGCCAAATATTGCTTGTTTTTTTTACTTCTCAAATCCTATTGTCTAACGGTTTGCGTTTTATATGCAGCCCAATTCTGATGTTTTTATTAATATTTCAATTAGATGCTGAATAAATCTGAATAGCGAAACGTTTCGAAATCAGGCTGCAAGTCTTAACGCTCCCAGAGCAGGCTTGTATACAGTATAATGAGTTCTACAGGTATCACGCAACATTAATGTCAAAGAAAGATCTTGTGTTTTTAAACATTTTTGTTTAACTTTCCCTTTAAGAGAGCTGTTGCAATGTTCCTGTCCATTTCTTTGCAAAGCCGAACATTTAGCTCTAGGTCTAAGCTGTAAAGAGATGGGCCTAGTGTATGCATGTGTGTGTAATGCATCTAAAGTACCGTGTGGATTTTTTCATCTATGATGTCAATAGGTTGAGGTCCATTAACATTCCACGTCACCTCTGTGTTCCGTCATTCCACGTGTGTGACTGTTACCGCTTATCCGCCAGTATTCAGTCTTACAGACTCTTTCAGGAAATGTAAACTCCATTGTTGCAGTGTAACTACCTATATATGCAGGAAATGCATTCGTTACCCACTGTTCTTTAGAGACTGTGAACCTAGATATTGTTCGGTCTAGAATCAAACCTTTCCCCGTGGCACTTAGCTTTTACCCTTTATGTATGTGTAAAAGGTTAAATATTTGAATACAGGAATAAACAATATTATATGAACAGGTGTTAAAAGGTGTTTGGGACAATGGTACAGGTCATTGCTAAAATAATGTTAAATTTGTTAGAAAATAGACTCTGTGGCTGCAATTTCTTAATCCTCCAAGTCTGACGTTAGATCCGTTCATGGGTTTGAACATAGGCGTTGATCAGGTCACGGATCGCATCTTTTTTTATCCTAACATCCAAGAAGCCCTTCTAGTTGCCCAGGGTTTTTTCCCCCATAGCGATCAACAAGGTGCTGCAGAATGATGCCAACAGCCTGAAGTTTGATGCCTGGACCTCCTGCCGATCAGCTCTGGAGTGTGGATTGTCACCCACGAGACTCATGGCTCTACCAGCCGCGGCCCACTCACTCGGGAACATCCTCTGTAACCTCCCCCCAGGGGAACCCTTGGTGTTCGACAACCTCCCCCCAGGGGAACCCTTGGTGTTCGAGCAATAATATCCAGTTCTGTAAGGCCTGACGCCACTGATTGGGCAAGGACTACTCGCAGCCTGATTGCTGCAACAGGCACAAGTTGAAGCCACTGACGCATAATGCCAGGCAAACTCTGGTCATCTACAAGACCGCGAAAGTTTTGCCATGTTAGTTGGATGTCCACCATTGTGATGTTCTCAGTGATGTGAGGGATCACAGTGGAGAGGTCATTGAGGATCTTGCTTAGCCTTCCAGGGGTGAGATTCCCACGTACTGCTAACGACAGCAAAGTAAGTAAAATGGTGCCTATAGCCTTATGCTGGACACGCTCCGAAGAATTTTCTGCATCAGAAACTCAAGTTTGCCAGTCAGGGTCACTCCTTGCTTCCAGACCTGATCTGTTCTGTTGAACCTATTTGAGAGGAGTTTGGGTGGTGCATCTGGAAATGCCGTGGCAAGAGCTACCAGTCCCTCTGAAAACCAACCTTGTTCAAGGAGGTTCCTGGCATCTGCGAGAAGAGTCTCCAACTCTGCCCGCGGCTGTATTCATTACTTGTTCTGGTGGCAGGAAAGGAACCTTCCACTCCAAAACAATCTGCTGATGACTGATGGCAATCTGCGTAGCACGGAGGGAAACTAGCAACGATAAGCGCATTAACATCTATGCCTCCTGACTCAATTGCTGCCAATGTGAGGGGCGGTAAATCCAGGTTCCGAATTATGCCTCTTCGCACTCAAGCGCCTGTGGCACCAAGGTGTTGGAAGATTCGAGGGTTCTCTGCTATACCTCATGCGTACCGAGTGTCCCGAGGAGGAGATATGGGTGAAGCCTCGACATCTTCCCAACCGGGATGTGTGAGGGCAGGAAATCTAGATCCCTGGCGGGCGGCTAGTAGCAGCTTGCGCATTCTGGCAATTAACCGGTGATCTCCGGAATTAAAGCCAGCCTCAAAACCTTTCTCGAGTAAGCCATCTCAATAGACTAAGATCTGTAAGGAAAAAGATAGATGGATGTTCTCCGTTATTATCATAAAAACCTAAAACTAGGTCTTTACATAAACATATCTCACGTTCGGGCAAACGGGTCCCAGGGCTCCCTCAGAGGAACGTTAGCTTGATGGGTGGTTTGGGCCTTGTCTCGCCTGAGTCCGCTCTGTGTCTTCCTCTGCCGGGGTGCTGGCGTGTGGCCGGTTGCTCCACCTCCGCGCTGGTCATTGCCCTGGGTCACTCTCTACTATTTGAGAACCAGAAAATGGGAGAGAGGGAAACATTGTACTCGTGTCTTTCTGTGTTGTCGTCTGCCATACTCCTACAACCTGTGCCTGGGTTGTGTCACCACACCTGTCTTTCAGTTTAGTGCTTCTTTCTGTTTCTCTGATATACATCTTTCCTTTACCTTTCACTCTCAAGTCTTTTGCATTTTCATATTTTAAGATCTATTTGTGTCTTTCTGTATGTCTTTCTGGCTCTTGCTCTTTTGCTGGGACCTGTGTATTGATTTTTGGGCAGTGTTGTGTGGATAGTTATATATGGGGTGTCTATTTTTTAACACATTTAAAGATAGTCCGCAATGTTCGTATTTACAAAATTACCTTTAGCTCCCCCCCATTTTAGTCCAGATGTGTAGTATATTGTTTATATTATATGTACAAACTAAGTAGAATCGTTATCTTACCATAGTTAGCTTGTAACCGAATAGTGTTTCTTGGCCATTGCAGGCATTCCCTTACCAAGCGTCTGGCAGGGAATTCCCAACAAATGTGTGACATAGGGGAAGTCACATTGTCAGAGCTGTCAATCAAACCTGAGCAATACGGTGATGTCTAATGAGTTTGCAGGGCGGGCACAACCTCTAAACACAAGAGAACAAGAGAGAAAATACGAACCTAGACATTTTAGGGAAATAAACCCAGTGCGGGGACCCGTTTTAGCTTTAGGGTGCCTAAATTCACATTCTATTGAACCTAGAGGCTTAAATAGTTCTAAATATTGCCTTAGATTGCGAAAGGCATCTTTTAACTTATTATGTTAGCAATGACCTGTACCATCGTCCCAATTACCTTTTCACACCTGTTCATATCATTTTCTTTATTTCTGTATTAAAATATTTAACCTTATACATATGTCCTGGGACTTCTAGGTCCTTAGCCTGTAGAGGAAGTAGTTCTGAAGAATGGGCGACAGGTCGCCCAGCCATCGTCCATCTTAAGGGGCCTTCTGCCATGCTGTGTACCCGTCTGGTTACTTTAGATCAACAAGCATCAAATGGAAAGGGGCTAGGAGTATTCAATAGTGCACACCTTATCAAAAATGTTTTGAAACACTATTAGTATTAAACTTGTCCAGGTTATTCCTCTCTGGTACAGGTTCCTTCCGTTTGGTGCCTAACACGACCGATGTTTCCTAGCGACTATAGTAGCAGTCAGTTTATCTGCCATGTTGTTTGCCTCTGTCATTCTCCACCAATAATTACAGACTTACAGCTCTGGAAAATAATTTAGACCACTGCAAATTTTTCTTAAATCAACCCCATTGAAAAAAATAGATGAATGTTCACGAGCCATCAAACAAAGTGGAGCTGCTTGGATTTTTGCGCCAGGAATGACCTAAAGTCACCCAACATCAATGTAAAGACTGGAGGAAAGCACGCCAAGATGCATGAATCAATGCATCAGTTAATAGTATTATTATAATACAATTATTATTTTTCCACCAAATATTAATTTCTTCAAATAAGTGCTCTGAATGACAATTTTATTTAGAATTTTGGAGAAATGTTGTGAGTAGTTTAAAATAAAACGTTTTAACCACACAAACCTATCACTAGTAAGACCAGAGAATCTTTAATTTGCAGTTTGTTAATTTTTTCCAGAGCTGTATGCTAATGAGTACATATGCTAAGAGAAGTGATAAACTATGCGACTGAAAGTTAATATTTTCCAGCTGTTTTGACAATATTGTACTGTTGGTTATGTTGTTTAAAGTCCATTTATGTTGTATTAAAAGACTGAATGTATATTGTAAAAAGTTCATCTTTACTTACTACTTATACTGATTGAGAAAGATTTTGTTTTTTTAATGGAAGTAGAGAACTGTATATTAATATATAAAAACTTATATAGAGAAAATATGAATAAAGGATGTAGATTTATTGTTTGTAGTTTTACATTTTCGGGTACAAATGTAGAAAACTTTTAACGTGATACAAGAACCAGCTCAACGTGACATTCTCCAGGTTTTATTTGTATTGATTTCTTTTTTTTAGTTGGGGTGCAGAACCCACTGACCTCTCAGTATCGGCTGTTTGTAACAAATAAATCATCTCCTGGAATCCTGTAACTCCTGTCTTTATTTTACTTGTTTATTATGATTTGGTAAATAGAATGCAGCTTTACAATTTCATTAATCCATTAAGTGTTTTATCTGTAGTCCCGGAAGATTGGACTTTTTTGTGTGTGGTAAACAAATAGTTAAGTGTATTTTCTATGGTGCAGTCAGGTTTAAAAGCTGGCTGTGGGTGTACCTCAGCAACAATAAAGGTAATTTCTGTGCAGCTGTTTTTATTGACCTAGCCAAAGCCTCAATCAATCCACTTAACCTAATCTATAGAAACCTAGAATCCTATCAGACAGTAGGCCAATGTTTTCTTGTTTTTGGTGTTTAACGAAGCCCATGTTTACCTGCGGCCATGTTAGAGGTCAGAGGTTTCAGGCTAATGTTAGAATCCTCATTCTCAGAAAACTGCTGTGCCTGGTTTGAAAGCTATTGCTCTGTCTTTGTACAGTATCTCAAATGTGAGGCTTGAGTTTCTCTCATCTATATTTTTGGGCTCAACTCTACTCAATAATGTTGGACTGGCTGCCAGGGACTCCCTTATCAACGTTTATGCAGATGATTCTATCTTGTATACATTGTAGTCCAGGGGTCCCCAAATCCTTCCATGGAGGGCCTATTGTATGCAGGTTTTCGCTTTTACCTTGTACAGGGCTGATGGAGTAGCTCACTAATTGGTTAGTATCTCCCCTCACTTGGCAGTCTAGGTCCTAATTATGCTCTAATTGAAGAGAAATACCAAAATCCAGCATACACTAGGCCCTCCATGGAAGGGTTTGGGGACCCCTGTTGTTGTCAATTAACATATTCCTATACAGAGTGAGATATTGTTGGTGTATTAACTGTAGGTGGTACAAACACACAACCCAGTTGTAGTAATTTAAGTGCGTTTTACCCATTTAAATATCTTTCAATATATAGTGCTAGAGGGATAATAAAAACTACATAATAAAAACAATAACAAAAATCCCCGTTTAAATCGTAACTTGGAAATCGTCCAGTCAGTGTCTTCGTAAGTACACTGATGCATGCTGTCGGTGAGAGAGGCCTACAAGAGGCCTTTGGTGCGAAAGCCGACATGTCACTAGAGGGCGCTAAAAGCATGCAACAACTTTCCAGAATAATAGCATATTTTCACGTCAATTTCTAGGTGCAATAGATGGTTGTCTGCGGTCTTTAACATACCCTTATGTGACGGTCAGCTTTATCGCCGCCGCCTTGTAGGGGAAACAGTACTAAATCTAGTGAGGACTAAGTGGGATGGGATCTAGGTCCCCCACACACAATGCCTATGGCCTCAGTGTCCAAATAGATGAACAGGTTGTGCACTGTTTAGCAGCCTATGCTAATGATAGCTTCCTAAGCAAAGTAAAGCAGACTTCAGAGTACAAGGTGACCACCTGAAGTTTTTGCAATGTGCGAACTGTTAAGGCTGAGTAAGCTTGACACTGCCCTGCTTTACCTGTACCTAACTACACAGGTGAGGCGCCCCTACCCCCAGATAAGTGATTTAGAGATATAAGGTAAAGAAATCAGAAATAAAATGTATAGCACAACTTAACAAAAAAAATGACCCCTTGTATTCACTTTTAAAGACAGTATTAATCCTAGAAACCTAACATGCTATCACTTTAGTGACACTGTCAAACTATTCAATACAACTTCAATGACTGTGGATTCTAAATAAGACTTTGCTCTCCAGTGTAAGCATATTAATAAGCCAGGTCATACACATTAATGACTCTTATAGCAATCAAGCTTAACAAAAAAAACTCTTTACTGTGAGGATATTATTGGATAAAAATAAAACATTCATTTTGATCACTTCAAAATCAGTTGAACTTAAGAAAACACCTTTTCTAGTAAGTGTATCATTAAAGGAAATAAAACATTCACATCAGATTACTGGATTATCAGTTGAACTAAAAAAACATTTTCTAGTAAGTGTATTATTAAAGGAAAAAAAAACATTCACATTAGATCACTGGATTATCAGTTGAACCAAAAAACAAAAAAAACACCTTTTTCCTTTCAGTATGGGAGTTGTCAATATGAATGAGCTGACAGTCTTTTTTCTTCCTCTGCTCAGCAGGGTGAGGGTGTGTGTGTGTATACCTTGGCTATAAGTGTGTGTACCAGCGCCGTTGCTGTACAGTTCAGTTGAGTTCAATAGGCGCTGTAATGGTGTATGTGTGGATGCACAGAATGCACTTAAATAGCAGTCTGATGTCTCTTCCAGTGCAAGTGAGTGTGTGTGTGTGTGAGGACACAGACTCTGTGTCAGTTAGTCCAGTGTGCAGTTCAATTCCAACTGCGCACGTGTCTTGCTCAGTCAGGGTTAATGAAGAGAGTGTGGGGCGGATATTACCCATACGGCAGAGATCGCACTTGAAAATGTCTGATGGCTGGCAGGGCAACTTCTTAACGAACCCGTTGCACACGTGCAGGCCCGTCGCAACAAGGCAAGCAAACCAAGCAATTGCTTGGGGCCCCGAGCTGGTCTGGGGCCCCAAGACAACAACTGGTTAAGAATAAAATGCAACGACAAACTGTGTGAGTGCCCCTTTGATAATCAATGCAGTAAAGTGCAATGACACTGTTATCGGGGACCCCCTCAAGGGGCCCCTCTCGTGATCTCTGCTGCCGGCAAAATACAAAACCTTCTTGGGTCGGCACTCGGCAGTCATCATGAAGCTAAATTATGGTTCAGGAAGCCAGAAAAGGAAGAAGAGAAAGGAAGAGGAGGATAAGAAAAAACAATATCGTGGTAAATGATAAATTACACTGGATAAAATAGCTCTACTTGTCTATTTTGTAAAATAGCTCTACCGGTAGGCTAGCAAAAATATGTTTATGTTAGCTAACGTTACCTGTAACCTGCCTGAGGGCAAATGCTGCTTGTAAGTTAGTGCAACTTTTTTTCGAACGGATGGTTACATACTACTGTAATATGTTTTTAACGGGATAGGGAAAATGCAGATATGTTCCAGAATCACTGTTTATCGTATTTAATGACATGACATTGCTATAGCTTTTTAATAGGTTTTGATGAAATTGGCATGACATTAGCATGCTATACTAACTATTCCACCGTGATAATCTTGTAACCAAATGGGGGTTAGGAAAACCACACAATAAATTCTGTGCATCAAACTTTAGCTTGGGATGTTATTAAGCATTAGTAACCCTTAACATAGTGTTAGGAATATCTGGTCTGTCTATTTATGTAATGTTTATAGATGTTTTAAAAATGGTTTCTTAAAGGTTTACACATTTTTTTAATTATTACCCAATAGGTAATATATTACATGATAGATATAATGTGTGTTACAATAAACTGTTAATTTACAGCACTTCTTATAATTAGTAAACATTTAATTATACATGAGTATTTGCACTTTAAACATTTTTTATGTGCAGTTTATGCACTGTCAACCTTTTTTTAATTGTATAAAGTGTGGGTGAACTTAAACTTTATGGCTATGCTGTGGTTCCTGTAGGTTGTGCGTGCAGGGTGGGGGGTTGGGGGGGCCTCCGTGTCCATTTTGCTTGGAGCCCCCAAATTCCTTCAAACGGCCCTGCACACGTGGGGAAAACCGCTGTCCTCTCCCTTCAGCCTGCAGAGTAGCTCCACAGTTACAAACTTGAGATGACGCCTTCCCGCGCAGTTCGCACACAGAGTGGGGAAGGGGGGCGGTAACGTCCTAACACAACACTCGTAGCTATCCTCAACGTTCAAACTAGCTTTGTACAAAAACAATATTGACTTAAACTTAACTAGAAACCCTTCTAACAATCTTGACGATCTCAACACCAGCACCAGACTCCCACTTGAATGCTCTTCCAGCTGTTTTCTCCCGTGTAGCTAGCCGGTTTGTGTATTATCGTGCCGCACAGTTAAGGATTTGAAGCTAACACTTAACGTTGGTTCACTGGAATTCGGTTACGGTGTTTACACCATTAAAGTAGACGAAAAACCCTGAGATAACCGTGTTACTGCTTTTGGGGACACAATGGCCCTCATTTATGAAACGTGCGTACGACCTAAAACAGGCGTACGACGGGCGTACGGCGATTCTTACGCAAAGCAAGGGATTTATCAATTTGAACGTGATCGTAGGCTGCGATAAAATCTCACGTCTGGTCTGACTTCGTGTACGCAAATTCTATAGTGTGACTAGCCGTGTTAATGGTATAACCACCTTGTTCAGTGAATTGTTGAACCAGCGATCATTGA
>JACXGM010029425.1:0-13673 GCA_016801145.1 Umbra pygmaea
AGGAGGCAGACGGAGGACATGGCCAAGCCAGCGGGTGCGACGTTGCGCAACCAGGCAAGATGCTCTGGGCTGGCACGTGCGGGCTCTAAGCACTTGGTTGGAAACCCGCTGGGGCCACCTGATCTTCTCAATGGTCCTGAGGGCCCTGCTATCAAAGCCATCTAATCTTGTAGTCAGTGTCTTATTTAAGGGCCAAGTCCCCGAGCCATAAAGCAGGATGGGGAGTACTGCTGAGTTGTAAATCCGGAGCTTCGTCTTGCGTGAGATGGTCTGGTGCCTCCAGAGTGATTTCCTTAGAGACTGCAGAGCTGACGCTGCCAGGGCTCTTCTGCGTGTGATCTCTGGTTTTAGGTCCCCGTTGTCTGTCACTAAGGATCCCAGATACACAAAGTTGTTGACACCTCGGGAGTATTCAATACATTAATTAATATCTCATGAATCATCAGGACCCAACACAAGTTCAACGGCTTTCATTCATGACTTCATGGATGAACAACACCTTAAAACATTAACTAAGATGAGTACATCATATATGATGATGTGTTACAGATGATCATGATGTTTTCTTTTGTTCACAAAGAAATTGGTCTTTGTTATCCATTGTGGATAAAGCTGTGGTTGAATTCATGTTAGTTCCTGATGATTAATGAGAAATTAATGCATAATTCATTAATGATTTTATACATGAATTCATGATAATTCATGTACCCTTACTGTGAAGTGTTACCATTATTATTATTATTACCATCATTATTTATTGACACTTTTTCCCTATAAGGATTTCTGCATGCACATTTGTGTACACTCTTATGTGGTGTGCGTCCTCATTATTTTCTCTTGGGGCGTGGCTCTCGCCGGATGTGCAACTTGGGGTCTCTTTGTTGGTATGCCCGGGTCCGGATTTGTTTGGGGGCATGGTTGGGGCGGGGGCCTTGGGTTGCATCTTGGCGTTTGGGTCTTGGGGTGGCGTTTCCGTCTGGATTATGCTTGGGGTGCGGGGGCACTCGGGTTGCAGCTTGGCGAGATTTACAATTTAATATTATATATTCTTGTTACTATCATTATTATTTTAGTTATTTATGTATTTTAATGCAATGGTCATTTGCAATGTGAAAAGTACTTAATTATTGACCAATTGTAGCAGGTATATATATGTAGTATTGCGAAGATGAAGACTTTATCTCACAGGTATTAGGGTTAGGATGAAGATATCAATGGACTGCTATCCTTTCTGTGGACTAACCTGTGGCACCTTATTGTACTATACTGTATGACTGCACTTGATAAAAGGAAATAAAAAGTAATAAAAAAAAACATTGTTCGTTACCCATTGTTTTCCCGCAAAGTAGAACTGTACTTTGATATACTGTGTAAATAGTTAAAATGTTTCATTCTGATTGGAGAATGCAGATGCAGTAGTCTACGATATTTATTTGCTTTCCTAAAGCCGTTTTTAAACAAACAAGGCATAATTTAAATTAGGAAAGTAATTCTACTGTGTATAATAATACAATTACATTGACTGGTATCTCTTGGAAGCATTAGAACTGCAATCTCCTGTTTTTTCTTAAGTGGTCTAGCACCACCCAGCGAGGAGTATAGACAATTTATTGGCAACTAAATGCACCACTTTATCATGTGACATCTGTACAGTAGTCTTTTTTTTCTTTCCTTTATTTGGTCCCATGGAAAGGCATGAATTAAATCAAGACTCAGTTGGAGTAGGAGCCAGTGCAGTCTAACCAGTCAGAGCAGGAGAACGAGGAGGATGACTACTGTTGGGAATTATATTCTATATAATCATGTTTAAATACAGTTTGAACAGTTTAGAATGGTATTGCTATTAGAGAGAGATGTATAGCTATAGTTTGGGCCTTTTGGAAGATTCTAGGACATGTAAGACAGACAGGGAGAAGATTCAGGGTCAAGAGAGATAAGACTTTCCTTTAGGATATGGGGTAGTTGGTCACTATGACAACAAGTGCCCGAGACAAGGAAGTAAGGCCAAGGGTGACATAGGGGAGAGAGAGAGAGCCCTTAAATTCTTATATTATAACATCAGATTAAGCATTGGCTTATGGCTTAGGATTTATAGCTTATAACTCTGTTATATATTAGACTGCTTATAACTATATGATCTATTGTAGGTTAGACTGTAATTCCATCACAGGTCTAACCCGGGATTTCCACTAACTGCGGAACGGCTGCTGATCGGCTCCGCTGCGTGTCGGCTCCGTGCTCCGCCATAATTCAATACCCACCAGGTCCGTATTGGTTGCGGAACGGCTGACAGTGACTATACGAGGACCCTCGCGAATTCACGTATGATCGCGCGATATAACAGCATATATATTGTACTGAATTGCTGCAGAGCTCTCCGGCCTCCGGCAGAAATAGAAGCTCTGCGGATCGCCGGAGCTGGGACGGAGTCGGAACGCGGCCGTTCCGCAGTCAGTGAAAATACAAACATTGACTTTAATGGAAACCTATTGACTCTGCCGTCGTTCCGGAGTGGATCCGCAGCCGTTCCGCATTTGGTGGAAATTGCCAGTAATACATGGAGATGCCATTCAGACTAATAGAACGGGACATTTTACTGACAGGACATTAGACAGATAAGGGTTACTGAGTTATTCGGATAACAGCTAGAAAGGAGTACACTATGTAATATAGAACATATATGTTCAGACACTCAAGGTTAGGAGCAGTGGCCTGGACATTAAGATAGTGAACCTACGTAGGCAGAGGTTGAGATGACCAGCACATGTTCTCACATGAGACAGTCACGAGTTGAGGAGAACCTTCTAGAAGGTTTGCGAACAACAATGCTAGGGCTATATAACTCAGTTCCATATGATCACTTGGGGCATTTTCCAGAACACGTCTTGATGCCTTGTTATGATGACCCTGTTTCCGTAACGAGAAGTACTTTATTAAACATTCTATTATCAACCGCAACCTGACTCCTGGAACCATCATTTCAACAAGATCTTACCAAGCCTGTTAATTACCTTCTATCACTACATTGACATCTTGAAAGACAACGTCCAAGAGACCTCTAAGCAGCTGGATGTATACCTGGCCAGCATGTTCACAGGTTGGTTTGTTTTGTTTATTGTGACTTGGAGAATAGAAACAGAGTTGAAATTCTGATGATGTTAAGTTCAGAAACGTTTTAAGATTAATGGAGACTTGAAATTGAGTTGTGTGAAGATTGAAATAGATGTCCTATAAGCAGAGAAAACACGGTCCTGATGTGTTAGTGATAAAGCCATGTACAGCTACTAACTCGATATTTTGCATTACTGTATGCAGATAGTTTTTTTGTGCATGTTCTGCCACTGTTGCAAGGGAGCGGGAGAGATATTATACGGCGAGCCGGCGATTCAGCGATTCTGAGTTGTGACTGTGTGACGGACTCCGTTACATCGGGTCCTGATCAGATCTAATACGGTAACAGGCAAGAACTGAATACACTTGAACGCACCCCAGCAAACAGATCACAATCACCAGAATTCTAGACACCTGCCTTCAGGAAGTCCCTATATAAACCATTAGGAAACCTAGACGAGATGTGAGGTATTGAAAGTTGTGTCTGTCATTACTGAGCCTTTTTGCAATTCTATTCCTGACTCCCGGTATTGATTCTAGCTATGTTTACTATTCGACTTACCCCTTTTTGTATTACGTCTTGTACCTTTGCCTATCACCCTGATCACAGTGTACCGACCTTGCCTGACTGACTCCCCGAATCGTGCATCGACCTAAGCCTGGCCTGAGAACCACATCCATGGATATTGGACCCTAGATTGTTCTGGAACCCTGTCGGATTACGGATTTTGCTTGTCGACTGTCTACCTGCCTTTGTCCGCTATTTGTATAATAAAGCCTATTTTGTAAGTGGAGCAGCTGGAGCCGGTGCCGTATCATTACAGACTGTAACAAATAGCCCTCAACCCGCCAAGCTGGTGGACTGTGTGCTTTGGGATACTCCATAAAGATAACATTTATAAGATCTCCAACATTATTACACACTGCCCAGGTAGTGATTAAAAACAAAGCCTTTTATTCAACAATGAAACTTTTAATACAACAATACTCACAGGAACATTGTTGACCATTGAACTGATTGACTGTAGTGATGGGCGATTCATGAACAATTTGTTCTTTTTTAACAAGTCTTTTGAAAGACCGGTACGTACATACTGGATTGTTCATTTCGTTATTTTTTGCGCAGGTGCATTACTTCTATGATCCAGTATACTGCTCGGTACTAGTACCTAAATCGTTGATGTCGGTCTTTTTGGCACATTACGTCTATGATCCAGTATACTGCTCTATACTAGCACATGAGTTGCACAGTGCTACACCTGGCTGCCCAAGTGGTCAGAGAAAGGAGTCAGAGAAACCAAGGTACCTTTCTACAACGGGCTCTTTTATTTAGCCAAGGTAAATGAAATGTAAAATAATAATTTTGGGAGGAGAGGCTGAGCGGAACCAAAGCAAAGAACACAAATTGTAAACCTTACCCCACCCCTAACCTGACTAACCCACTATAAACACACAACTTAACTACCTGGCACTCGATCAAGGCGCCCTAACAAAGTACATGGTTTGGGCCGCTCAGATCTAACCAGGGGCCTCATTTATAAAACTTTGCGGTGGAGTTGCGTCAGAAGTGGCATATGGACGAAACATAGGACCTGCGTACGCAAAGAATTATTCAGATTTATAAAATCGTGCGCACACACGTCCTACGCCATTTTCCCTTTATAAATCACAATCAAATCTAATACGTGGCACAGCTTTTGCGGCTACATGTCACGCCCACATTTGGCCATAAATTAATATTCATTGATTGAGAAATCATGGCAAACACAGAGGAAAACCAAAAAAGCTACTTCACTCAATGTTAAATAGAAAATATTGTTGGTGAGGTGGAAAATATGTTGTTTGAAGGGTACAGTGTGGCTATTAATGATGCCAAAAAGGCGTTGGAGTGGCAAAAGGTTGCAGACGCTGTGAATGCCGCAGCCCCAGAAAGTCGGACCGTGTCTGAAATAAAAAAAGTGGTCAGATATCAAAGTCGATGCCAAAAAGCGCTAGCGAAAGTGTTTCTGCTACGGGTGGGGGAAAATTGGTTACATTAGAGCAACATGTCTGCTTCACAAATTATTTGGACATTGGGAGAATGAAAATGCTTTCAATTATTAAATGGAATTTCTTGCACCTTTCAAAATGGTTAAGACATACGATGGAACACATTTAAAAGTAAATCGAACTAAAAGCATATAAAGTGTACTCTATGATTCTGTAGCTGATGATGACATTTATAAAGACCATCTATCCGTCCATCATTATCATCTCTATCTATCTCCGCCAGATGGAGACATCGAAAAGAATATCAGTTTTAAACATGATTTTGTTCTGTTTACCGTATTATTTATGAGGATGAATGACAAAATGCCAATATAATTACAGAACATATTTGAGTGTTCTTTTTGTAACTATGTCTTCATTTGCATTTACATTACAATCTTGTTTTGTTTTGTTTGTTTTTCACAGCAGATCAATCAAACATATGTTTGTATAGGCTGTTAATTGTAATAATAGCTTTGTGCAATCTTTTTATTATTATTGAGAGGCAGTATTTTCATTTCGTTAACACAACGGTCTGCAGTTTCAGACAATTTCACTTGTTTCATCCACCTGCTGACGATGTCGCCATTTCTCATTTCACCCATTTTTGTGCGTATGCATTGTGTCAGAGTTGCCGTGAAGGACCGCACATTTTCCTGTCAAGTTTGCTTTTCATAAATTCCAATTATTGCGTAGAGAGGAGGTGTGTATAGACACAATATATCCCTACGGGTGGTGTAAGCCCATGGGCATCTGGCCTAATACTCCCACATGTTCCTCTCCACCCTGGGAATACAAAAGAGAACAAATGATTAATACAACATGTTACAAGACTACACTACTAACAATACACTATACAATAATACACTTCCACACTAAATAGGCCTATCACTCTCTCTAACAACAAAACACAGCTCTCACTCTACTTCTAAATACTAGTGATGGGCAAATTGAAACTCCTTTGCTCTGATGTAATTGTCAAAGCACAATGATGTGGCGCAATGAGCCAAAGCTTGTATCAAAGTCACAACACCACGTGATTGGTGACGTTCAAAGCTTCGGACGTCACAACATTCTGACTGACAGGTGTTGAAAAGCTTTGGTTATGTTTGAAAGAATTAATACATTACCACTGAACCCGATCAATAAAAAGGAAATTAAATCCCTTTACTTTAACAGCTGTCAGTAAAGATTTAAGAAATGGAGCAATTCGCAAGAGCAGTTTAGATAGCAGTTTGAAAGAGAAGTCAATATTAGAAGCAAATCCCTTGAACACCCCGCTATATCTACTGTATCAGTATTTACGTCAACATATAAATATATGTATGGATCTTAATTGGAAGCCAAGCTCATGTTACGCTCGCGACCCGCGCAAATGGAATGGTGCGCAACGCACCAAACCCAGTGTTGATAACATTCCGTTAGCCTACTCCCAGTTCGGTCAGTAGTATGAGCTTGGCTTCCCCAATTAAGAACCACCGACCGAGACTGACACAGTTACTGGCCAATTGGCCCTGAGAGGTTCCAACGGGCATTCCATCATGATGTAAACCTGTACCTTCATATCTGTGAACGCTGTCCGGAGATCTCCAATGAAATCTAAACAACTGAGACCTGATTCTGACACTGTTATTTCAACCAAGAGCATCTCTTATTTACAATATAAATCAATAAGTGAAACTTCAGGGCAGCCTATACATTACATAAATATATCAATACAAATTAATTACATTAAATAATATGCTATTGTAAATTGATAACTGCCACCAATAGTTTGTTGTAATTACCATTCTAACATAGCCTATGACAACACTTCAGACATAATAAATATGATTAGATAATGTATGTTTTTCAAAACATCAACAGGGTGCCAAGCGTACATCCAGTTGAGATTTATATTCCAACGTATTGCCCACTGGTAGCTACAAGTGGTGTAGCTTCCAGCGCATACTGCTGTTATACATATTACTTGGTGATGAGTGACAAGTTCGAATCCCTATGTATTTGCTGGATGATACTTTTTGAAATGTTGACTATATTTAATTTCTATTTATAACATTATTTACAATTCGCATTGGCTCTTTAATCTTATTTAACATGGTTATACAATCGAGTACAGTAAAATAAATGTTTTGCATCAAAGGTGCAGAACCAAAGTAACACATCACATGATCAATGACTTCCAAAGCTTTGTTTCATGAGCTGGAAATCCTCTCCTAGGTATTGTCGCCATGTTGAATATGAAGTAGGTCTAAAACAAACATTCTCCATCAGATGCAGTAGCCTACTAATAATGAATTGTTCTATAGCACATCTATTGGCCCGTAGGTCAGTTGGTTGCGCTGGGTAGCCTATAGTATTAATAATGTCAAAAGCACGAGATCGAATACAGGTGATTGATTATTAATTTATTTAAAACATTTTATTCACAATCCTTTTAACTGACTGTCGCCATGATAATATTTAATCTACAGCATCCTGAATTATACACCGGGTGCGCAGTTTGACTAAATAAATATCATGAATTAAAACATTTGGGATGACAGGTTGACGCTTCGGACGTCACCAAATCATTTGACAGATGTTGCCTGTCAAGGTTTTCCGTTTGAAAATTGGCGCTTCACGGACAGAGTCGATGTATAAAAGCAGAATGAAATCACATCACTTCGAGCACTGTCAGTCGAAGTGTAGACATGAATATATGCGAGTAGATAGTTGATAGTTGTTTTTTTTGTGTAATTTTATGTTAGAATCCTAAATTTCTGTCTGACAAAACTGCTGGCAACAACGTATATCTGCATTTTAAAGAGGTTCCAATCAATAAGCTGTTATTTCTTTCTCCACTTTAAATTATACAATGTAGCTAGTAAGAATACGGTGTCTCTGTACAAAGCTGCGGTTTCATTATCACGTCCGAAGCTTCATTTGATCACATGGATATCTTCGATATGGTGTTACAGCTTCGTTTCAAAGAACGATTGATTCAAAATCAAATACTGCCCTCCATCAGACACATTATTTCAAATTACTTGCTCAAGAAGTACTGGATCGGTAGCTCAGTTGGTAGTGCTAGGCAGCAGACAATTAGATTGCGGCGGTTCGAACCCAAGTGAGGATGTTATAATTGGACGCGAACCCCATCTTCAAACTAAATGTAAGTTCTACATTGCCCATGTCTAACCATTGCACCATGTAGCTCTAAGAAGACTTTTGCAAAAAACGCCTATATGAACCTCAAATGTAGTGTTATATTGTTTAACCAGAAGGTATCATTAGAGAGTGTTGTGTTGTGGGGCTTCGAGTAGTGAACCATTTTTCGGCACAATTTGAAGAAAGCCTCAAAGGCTACAGAAAGCATAGTTTGCCCATCACTACTAAATACAACTAACACAACTAAGTGCCAAGTGAGGCCACTGCCACACAATAAACACACAAACCGCCTACCACCTAAACCCACACTGATGAGACCACAGGCAGTAATCAGAAAGGACCTCCAAAAAGGCAACTGCACACACAAAGAGCAAGAGAGACAGAATGAACAAACAGGGGTACAAGATATACAGCACAGAATGGCATGATGGGATGAATGATGAGAGGATTCAGGTGAACCAGATAAGGGGGGGGGGATAAGTGATGATTGGACTGATGAAGATCTGAAACGGGAAACATACAAACTGAACCGAACAAACACACAGAACAAGACAGAAACACAGCACAGAAACACTCAAACAGGACAAGGTAAACCCAGCCATTCACCCACAATACTGGGGGACATAACACCATATTATTGCTTGGCCACAGAACATCTGCGTTATAATGAATTGATCATTTCCTATACGGTAGGCTGTTACATTTTGCCTATGTGCACTGCCTCAAATGAACAAACGTTTTAATAATATAATAGTCCAAGGCTGCGGGATGCAAGTGAACACACACTGACAGTTACATTTATTTTCTTCATCTTCTTAAAATATTTTTTGGATTTGCGCAGGTGCATTACTTGTATGATCCAGTATTTGGTTAACTAACTGTGTTCTTTCCATCTTTTCTGCAAAGGCTTATTATTTCCATGATCCAGTACCTACAGTACAGATAAGTATACTGGTTCTTTTCGTTCATTTCAATCATGTGCAAATGAATGATACAAATCAAAATGATTCGTTAATTTGAATGAATGAGATTCAAAGATTCGAGTCAGTAAAAAGAATCAAACTTCCCATCACTAATTGACTGAACTGATTGATTGAACTTTAGACTGACCGACTTATGGGGAGGGGGGATCTCTCATTTGTTGTTGTTGTCTTCTATGTGTGATTCACAATCCTTGTGGAGAGTTAAAGAAAATGTTTTGATACTGCTTTTGCTATTCAAACAGTGGTCGTAGCCAGTCCACTTGAAGAGCTGAGCCTAACTCTGATTTCTAGTGCTTAATCATCATTGATATAGGTTATTGTGCCATTCTCATTGATGCTTTAAGTTACAATAGTTACAAAAATATTATTTTAGTGATCAGAATTGCAACCCCTATGGCTTTGAAATTGAAGTGAGAATGGAAAACCTGACTAAACCTAGAATGTTGTAGCCTGGGGTGCTCTTTAATGCATAAATGTCCTGTAAGTATACTACAGCTGCCTTAAGCTTGTTCAAATGAGAAAAACAAGGACCTATTGTTTGGGCTATTTAGAACCTGGAGATGCAAATCTGTGACTTACCCCATTATGCCACGCGGACCCCTGAAACTTGTCACATTTACCACAACTGGCATAGTTGTAGCAACCTATGGTTTCTATAAATCGTCAGAATCCATGAGAAAAAAACTGAACAGCTGATGAAATTTAAATAAAGTATACTTAAAATGTCATTACTTGTTATTTCATAATAATGAATGAAAATAAAACCTATTTTCATGCTACTTTTTTTAATCAAATGTCTTGTAGTAAGAAATAAACAGTGGATTCAGCAAACAACCCGTTAATAAATTGGTTAGCATTGAGGAAATTAACGTTCTCCCCTGTGACATCATGGAGGGCTCAACCAGTGTAATGCAACTTTGAATCCAGACAGTCCTAAAGATATAATGTTGGTATTGGTACACACTATTTTTACATCAGATACATTTTCAACAATCAAACATATTACATATACAGTAGCTCCTATACATTATTTTATATTGAAAAAATAAGTGGTTGTGTTGGGCTTTAGAAATAAGGAGAAGTCATTCTCTAATTAAAAAAATTGGGAAGAACCCCCAAACACCCTACCATTTTTTGTACCCCCATGGACTAAACAGCTTTGCCACTTGACCTCACAACAATAGTAAAGCTAGGAGTTTATTTGTTATCTTACAATATCTTTTCTGACTCAAAATAGACCTTTTACCATTTTAATTAACCTACCAAATCTGCTTATACAACTGTAATGATCTCAAGGTTTAATGACTGTACCTGTTACTGGCAAAAACTTAATTCAATTTTTAAGGCAATGTTTTTTTTACACCTGTCATAACAACCGTGTGTTTGATCATTCATAAATTCATCTATTATTCTTCAATATGGCACTCTACAGCAAAATTCCCCAAGACTCTGGGTAGATTGCCAAAATGAATTGACAAACTATGATGTTGTATTGTGCAAGTCAATCATAACTATGCTTTAAGATGAAAACAATCTAAATTTAGAGGATACTCTAGTAGTCATCTTGAATATCTGTCAAGGAAACAAGCAAGAAAATGAAACAGCATGGTTTAGGTTTTCAGATTAGGAACTTACTTGACTACTAATGAAGCCTGGCCTCAAGGATTTTTTTATATCTTGACTATTGTAGTATGTCGTGCTGTGACAGAAAAAGAGAAAAGATAATCAACTTGGCCCACCTCCTCTGGCTGTTTATATCATTTCACATTGATATCCTACCTGCAGCTTGGAGCACTTGCTCACCCAGATTCACACATAATGTGTCTCTCTTGAGAGGAAATTTGTAATCACCTGTCATTTATCCCACAGAGCCCCTATGACATTACATTTTTCTAGTCTCCAGTGGAGCTAGGTGGAACACAAATAAGAAACCCTTAGTGGATGCACCTTTAAATCAATGCTTTCAACCCATTCATTGTGTATGGACACAGTCTCCGAATTAGAGGAAGACAAATGGGAATGTCCAACCCATTATAGATGTAATTAAAGCAGTGGTGTTTTTTTTAAATACACATGCAATTATTTATTTCTTCCACTGTAACAAGTGTGGTTCACAACAGACTAGTTTTCATTAGGAATACAGGCCCCAGTAAATCATCTGTGGAGGTAAATGGAAAAACACTAATTTGTATGTGAAGCGGTTCATCAGATAAGACCTGTCACATTAATAATACATGCTTCCACAATCTCCCTTTTATGGTCTATTGAGCTTTTCTCCTACACTGACCAGATTCATTTCAGGCCTCCAGGAATTCATGAATATTTAAACACCTAATATATTTTCCCAGACCATGTCAAATGTACACTGAAACTTGCTTGGTTCAGTACACTAACAGGTGTCTGTATATACTCATCATTATACTGTCTGGGTTTGTGTGTGTATGTGTGTGTGGCAGGCGACAACCATGCACACTGGATATTATATATTCAGTCTGCTACAATTTGTGATATGCGAAAGCCTGCGCATTCTTGCAAAGTACCTGCACAAAGGCACACACCCACAAACATTTCAGGTTTTAATATATTTAATATATGTTGGGACAACCCCTAACCCTATTTTAATCTAATGTCAATTGTACTATTGTGTTTCTGTCCTTAGCCTAACCTGTACCCCATAACCTTCTTTCACCTTGACACTGCCTGTTTTGTATACATGCAAAAAGTAAAGTGCACAAATTCACAAACACATGAACACTGATACAATATTGTATTATGTAAGGTGCCTTTGCAGATTTCAATGCTCAAGCAAAAGAGATGGCTAATAATGCTAGTGCTGGCAAACCTGCTTCCTCTCGCAACATCACCATTTGGCTAAATGCACATTTGTTTTCACCACCAAGACAAACTGCTACAGACCTATCTCCATCCTGGCATGCCTCTCAAAAGTCTTAGAAAGCCAAGTCAACAAGCAAATAATTGACAATTTTCAGTCCCACCACAGCCTCTCGGATATGCAATCTGGCTTCCGAACTGGTCGTGGGTGCACCTCAGCAACACTTAAGTTTCTAAATGACATCATAACAGCCATAGACCAAAGACAATATTGTGCAGCTGTCTTCATCGACCTGGCCAAGGCATTCAATTCTGTCAATCATAGCATCCTTATTGTCAGACTCAAGGACCTGGTCTCTCAAATGAGTGCCTTGCCTGGTTCACTAACTACTTATCCGATAGGTTTCAGTGTGTCAGGTCTGAGGGTCTGCTGTCCGGAACTCTGGCTGTCTCTATGGGGGTGCCTCAGTGTTCGATCCTTGGGCCGACTCTATTTTCTGTATACATCAATGATGTCGCTCTTGCTGCAGACAACTCTCTTATCCATCTCTACATAGATGACACCATTCTATATACATTAGTAAACCTCCAAAAGAGCTTTGATGACATACAAATTTCCTTTCGTGGCCTCCAACTGTTGTTAAACTCTGGTAAAACCAAATTTATGATCTTCAACCGGTCTCACCTGCCTGCCCAACAAACATCACCACTCTGGATGGGTCTAAGCTGGAATATGTCAAAAATTACAAATACCTTGGGGTCTGGCTAGATTCCTCGCTCTTCTTCCAGACCCAAATAAACCATCTCCAGTCCAAGATCAAATCTAGGATTGGCTTCCTATCCCGCAACAAGGCCTCATTCACCCTTCCTGCCAAACAAGCCCTTGTCAAAATGACGATCATCCCAATGCTTGACTTCGGTGATTTTGTTTACAGAACTGCTTCAATCTCTCTTCTCAAGAAATGAGATGTAGTATACCACAGTGCCATCTGTTTTTATTACCAATGCCACATACAACACCCACCACTGCAACCTCTACTCACTAGTGGGATGGCCTTCATTACACACCTGGCGCCTGAACTACTGGTACCACCTCATCTACAAGTCCTTCCTAGGTAAAACACCACCTTACCTAAGCTCATTAATATCCATAGCATCACCCACTCTCAACCTGTGCTCAAGCAGGTATATCTCGCTTGTCCCAGATTGCGATTGCAAATGAGATCCTGTTCTCAATTGAGTAACCTGGTTAAATAAAAGTGAAATAAAAAATTAATCTTATTACATTACATATAAAAAATGTGAGCAATAATGTAACAGGTGTCAGTGGGACACCTGTTCCATGGAACTGTGAAAAGGACACGGGAATTGAGATGGACTTCATATGTACTGTGAAGCTATATTGCTGTTTTGATTGAATGCTGTTTGGTTTGCTATGAAGTGTGGCACCAGCCCTTGTTCACCCAGAGCATTAGTCTGGTCTCTAAGCTACGCTGGGCTTGGGTTGCGCTAATTAGTAATGGCTTTCAGCCGGTGGCCTGTTTGGCTATATATGCTCTGGGTGAGGAA
>JACXGM010029426.1:0-13672 GCA_016801145.1 Umbra pygmaea
TTTTTTAAGCCTTAATAAACAGAGTACATACAAACATACGGTTTTTGTGTGTGGGGGGGTTTTTTAAGCCTTAATAAACAGAGTACATACAAACATACGGTTTTTGCGCTTTAGTTTGTTTGTCCTTCACACAGTTTAAATCCTTCTACACTAGTTTCTGTTAATCAACTCATTATGTCATTGACAGTTTATCTTTGTTTCAACATGCACTGGCCTATACACCTACAAGTTAATCAGGTTTTTAATCTGAAAAGCGGTCTACTATATATTATGTTACTTCAACAAATAAAAAACATTCTCTGTAACATTGCATTTTTTCCAAGCAAGGTGTGCTTGGAACCTTTAAAGAAATTGCTCTTTTCTACTGTCACACTAATGCATTAGACAAAAATAAACATTTACAACAGCAGGTTTGGTTTAAAAATCTAGGGTGCATAAGACTTTTGTAGAGTGTGCAAGGTGTAGTATAGCTGCAGTGTACCATAGCTTTTCATCATCTGAATTCTGTTACCCAAAACTCTAAGTTAGACCTCCACAGTTAGCCTGACTCTGTGTGCAGCAATGCCGTGAACCCAGGGCTGTGTGTCGGCCTCACATGTCGTCCAGTCGCCGCACACGTTGAACAGGCTGCTGCTCCAGTCTCCTCCTGTCTGAGTGATGGTGGTCACTGTCGTCGTGGTTACCCCGAGACCGGGCTGCGTGAGAACAGGAAGTTCAAACGCGGCAGCCTCAGCACTCTGCGGGTTCCAGCCTGCACTTCCTGTTCCTATGTCCCAGCCCGCGGCTTCCTCGTCACCTGGGGCCTCCGGCTTCGCTGCTTTGTGTTCTGTTGTAAAACTGAGGTAGAAAGAAACACTAAAACAACACATGCAGGAGGTGTAGCTGCTTTTAAGGTGTAGAAATGACTGTAAACGGAATAGTATTGCAAATGTTCCTTGCATACGTGGGACATCGACAACCAGAACACCTGGAAACACTTGGAAATATGCAACACCCAATAAACACTTACTTGTCAGGGGAGACAATGGCAGTGGTGTCGTCCATTATGACTGAGATGGTCTGTCACGAGCCAGAGGACCTGCACACTGTGGCAGCTTCCCACTAAGCCGGGTGTGTTCTTTCAGATAGGACTGGAGCTCAGCCGCCCTGCCAGTGCCTGCTCTGGGAAGATAACACATTTTCGTCCTCGTCAAGGGTCTCGTATCAGCCACTTGTTAAAGCCGTGCTGAGCAGGCTTCCACGGAGAAACACTGGCAGAACACACAGCTGAATCATTCAAGAGTGAAGATTCTAATAAAATTGGCAAATTCCACAGCACCAAGTGGTGGCCAGGCCAAAGCATGCCAGCTAGAGGCCTCACGGACCAACAATTTAAAACAGTACACCCAATCTGGGGTGTATTGCCCCAGAATCAAACCTTACACCTGCATAGAAACACAGCGGAGACACTGTGGGAAAATTAAACAGACACTTACCACAAAGCACAAACACCAATGTGCTACCGCTTAACGTTAACAGCAACGCATGAACGTCTTTGACAAGACAGGACAAAGTCTGTGTCTTTATATGTACTGTTGTGGTGCCGTCTTAAAGCATTTCCTCTCAGTGTGTGCTCTGCACACGTCCACCTGATCAGATCTGCTTTCGTGGTACACAGGGTCGGAATAAGAATGAGATGAGGAAGGCGCTCACCCGAGTTCATCTGCAAAGCCAAGAACACTTCCTGCTGGGTGGGAGATGCAGCGTCTGCCGCGTGGTTCGTTTATGGAAACAGAAGTGGTCGTTTTTAACTGCATGGCCGATTCAATAAGCAGTGTTTATTCTGAAGGTCGGTTTGCTACAGTCTATTAGAAAGATCTTTTTCATAAATTGTTGTTGTGTGTTTTTTGTAGGCTTGTCATGGCCTGGGCTGGAGATTGCCAGAAACCTTATGAGAAGTTATGACCATGATACATTGGTGGCAATTGATTATTGTACCTTCAATACTTTGATTTGATTCTAAACACATTGTTTAAGATGTGTTTAAGATCCAAACACATTGAAATTATTTTTAGATCAGTCAGGGGAAAAACATCCTATTACATAACACAGAGAACATGCTACCAAGGAAAAAAACTTTGCATACACACATCCAGGGATGGACAGTATTTATGATACATGTATTTCAAATACGTATGTCAAATAAAAAATATAATTTGTGTTTGATAGGCTAGACAGAAAATGGGTTAGTATTTTGTATCAAAATACTTTAGTGTATTGTATTTTGTATTTTAAAAATAGTGTAAAATACATTGTGAGAAGTCTTCCTGATGACATCATTAAAATGCTGCCTGTAATTGGTGCCTTTACCAAAATAAATCTGCTATTGAAGTAGACTGGGTGAGCACTACACAGGTGCAGCTCCAAAAATTATAATATCATGGAAAAGTAGAATTTTGTCCTTAATTTAATTGGACAAATTAAGTGACATATTTCCAGTCTTCTTTAGTTTCAATCTTGATTATTACAGCTTATGGAAATCAAATATCCAGTATTTCAAAATATTAGAGTAAAGAATTTATAATACGGAAATATGATCTTAGAGAAGAGCTCTAATAATTAAATTAACTAAAAACTCCTGCAAATGTTTCCTGAGCCTTTAATGGTAAGTGGACTGCATTTATAAAGCACTTTTTCTAACCAACAATGGCCACCAAAGTGCTTTACAGTGCCTCACATTCATCCATTCATTCACTCATTCATTCATTCATACACTGACAGCAGTGCCAGCCATGCAAGGCGCCAGCCGGCTCATTGGGAGCAACTGGGGTTAGGCGTCTCCTTATAGATAAGGATTAAGTATACTTAATCTCTCAGTCTGATTCAGTACACACAACCACAATCATGGGGAAGACTGCTGACTTGACAGTTGTCCAGAAGACACTCATTGATAGCGTCCACAGGGAGGGTAAGACACAGAAGGTAATTGCTGAAAAGGCTGGCTGTTTGCAGAGTGCTGTATCAAAGCATAATCGTGAAAAGTTGACTGGAAGAGAATAGTTTGGTACGAAAATTTGACCAAGCAACAGGGATGACCGCAGCCTTGAGAGGATTGTCAGGCCGATTCAAGAATCTGTGGGGGGGGAGTTTCACAAGGAGTGGATTGGGGCTGGAGTCATTGCATAAAGAGCCACCACATACAGACATGGGTCACAAGTGTTGTATTCCTAGCGATTCCTGAACCAGAAACATCACCAGAAGCATCTTACCTGGGCTAAGAAATAGAACTGGGCACGGTTCCCCAAAACTTTCTAATCGCTAAGTAGTTCTAAACCTATTCCTTAACCTCTCTCTTAACCTTATAGCACGGTTCCCGACACGTTCGTACTCTAAGAATATCTTCTGTAAGTCACACTTTCGTAAGGTTAGTCTGGACCATTCGTAAGCTCTCTCTTAGCGTTGTTTGAGCTCAAGCCGCTAGTCGACGCCATTGTGCAGCAGTCTTTAGAAATCAGTGCAGCGCAGTAGAAGTCAAACTATGGTATGTTGACAATGTTGTGGATCAACAATGATTTTATGGACATTTTAAGACTAATAATAAAATATATTTGCAATGGATACAGGCCTATTTATGAAATTGACTTTATTTGGTATCAGAACTAATATGTGGTAATTAGCCTAGGCTATTTTGTAATGTCATTAAAGCGTTTAAATTGGCAATCACTTTTGATAATTAAAGTCTGGCAAATAATTTGGCTCTAAATGGCTAAGATCTATAAATGGGTAAGCATGGTGGTGTCCAGTAAGCAACCAACTATTGCAGCGATCCAACGTGTCCTTGTTTTGAATCAAAGACGGCGCCGGCCGTGGAGCCGTTTAGTCCATGTCAATTGTTTTATTCGGCAAAAAACTGAGCTTGCCAGGCTTATGCAAGCTCAGCTCGTCCAGCAAAACTTAAAGTCCCTCTGACGAGAAGCTTGGTGCCCTTTTTTTTTACGTTGCTTCCCCACCGTATTCTCTATCTAACTCTCTCTCTCTGTTCATTGTAGATTGGTTAATGTTTACAATCAATCAACCTATGGCAATCAATACCACATTTAACAGAAGTAACTGCAGATGCTTGCCAATCATTTCTGATTGTACCTTACCATTGAAATAAAAGTGTATTACATCATTTTTAGAAGTCGTTAAACCCACGTCAAGAAGCGGGACAAGTGGCACAACGGGATGAGGAGGGTGGATGATTAGCGAGGGATACCAGTCACAACATATCGTGTGAACACATTACTGACAATTTGATAATTTAATTAATAGTCTATATTTTACTGATAACTTAAACTATGCTAAAATAAATGTTACTGGAATAATTTGAGGAATGTTTCCTTTACATAGAACGTGTTGTCCTTCTTAACGCCGTAATGCACCTTCGCGTGAAGTGAAAAATCAATTCCTGAGCAATCGATGCCAACTAATTCAGCGCCTTCATTTGGGACAGCGCCTTTGTAACGTCGAACTTAAGAGGCAGCGTGTTAAAAAGCTTCCTAAGGGACACTTCGGGGGAACACACTTAGGAACATAAACAACTTCGGTAAGATATATCTTTTTGAGTCTTCTTAGCAGGCTAAGAGTGAGCGTTATCGGCGAACCAGGCCATGGACCTTTGTTAAGTGGTCCAAAATCCTCTTTTCAGATGAAAGTACATTTTGCATTTAATTTGGTCCCAGAGTCTGGAGGAAGAGTGGAGAGGCACAGAAACCAAGTTGATTTAAAACCACAACAGCTGGATTCAGCACCACGGCCAGCTCCACAGCCTAAGGAATAACAAACAATTCAGTAGGCTGTGGAGCTGACCATGGTATTGAATCTACCTGTTCAATTCAGTAGGCTATGGAACTGGCCATGGTGCTGAATCTACCTGTTCAATTCAGTACTCTGTGGAGCTGGCCATGGTGCTGAATCTACCTGTTCAATTCAGTAGGCTGTGGAACTGGCCATGGTGCTGAATCTACCTGTTCAATTCAGTAGGCTGTGGAGCTGGCCATGGTGCTGAATATATTTGTTCAATTCAGTAGGCTGTGGAGCTGGCCATGGTGCTGCATCCACATGTTGTGGCTTTAAATCACTGTGTGGGAGTTGTCAGTTTCGCTCCCTCAAAACTTGCAAAATCTGTGGAATTGTTCTGTGTGATGAAACTGCACATTTTAGAGTGGCATTTTATTGTGGCCAGCCTAAGGCACACCTATGCATTAATCATGCTGTCTAATCAGCCAGCATGTTGATATGCCACACCTGTAAGTTGGATGGATTATCTCAGCAAAGGAGAAGTGCTCACAAACATAAATTTAGACAGATTTGTGAACTTTACTTGAGTCTTTTGTGTACATAGAAAGTCTTAGATCGTTGAGTTCAGCTAATGATAAATGGGGCAAAAATAAGAGTTTGTTTTATATTCTTGTTCAGTGTAGAATATATGAAGGTGACCCATTTTCAATTAAATTATGCAAAAAACAAATTCCACAATATTCTATTTTCTTTAGATGCACTTTGTACTTGAAAGTGTACACCTCAAAGTCATCCACCCTCTTTTGCCAGTCAGAACGAGATTAGAGGGAGAGTGTCAGATAGCTCAGTAGTTGGGGAGTCGGACTTAGTTGGAAGGTTGCCGGTTTGATTCCCGACTCTGCCAAATGTCATTGTGTCCTTGGGCAGGACAGTTAACAAAGTTGTTTCAGGGGGATGTCCCTGTACTTCGTACTTGGAATTAAAGCATCTGATAAATTATTAAAAATGATATTAAATAAAGTAGTTAAATGTAGATAGGAGCATCAACTACGCCACTGTAATGATGAATGGATGGATAAAATAAGTCAATAAATGGAAGGTTTGCGATGTGATTTCATGGTCCCTTGTGAAAGTATTCTTAAAATAAAAAAATACAGTATTTTATGGTGTGGCTGCTGTATTTTGTAGTTTAATTTGATACAATTTAAATGAATGTATTTTGCATCTTTGCCCATCCCTGCATGCAGCAAACTAATATAAAATATGGGGATTTAGGCCAAAACTATACATTAAATTCTATACTGATACACATTATATCCAGCATGATTACACATTAATATTGTCATAACACTAGTCTGCAGGAATGATATGGCTGGAGATGTTACACATGTTACAAAGAAGACCACCAAAATATGTAAAATTAGTTTATTTCATTTTACAAAATGTGTTTCAGCTGAATTTAAATCAGAGAAAGCCTCTGAAAACAACACCTGAAACAAACAGTGGGAATAATTAATACTATGTGGGAGTTGAAGGACCACCTGAATGGTAGATGTTATGCTGAAGAAACATAGTTACACTGAACCACTCAAATGTACAGCTGTTATCTGGGGGAATAACCGTAGGCAGAAGGGTGCAAAGGTCTGCTCCAGATACGTTTCTACTCAACACAAACCGTAGCACATAATGACATCCAGTGAACTGCAGAAAACAACATAATTGGATTTCATGTAAGATGAGAGAAAATGGTTTATGTTTCAACCACTTGAATAGGAAGGTGGCAGCCTGGGTTTCCTGCTTAGAGCCATGTATGGTATGTCCAAACACAACCCACGTGGAGAAACAGCCTTCTTTAGCAGAGAAACGCTGCCAACGTTCTGCCTCACCAGAGGCAAGGACCCTGGGCAAATACTGTTACCATGCCTCCTTCCTGTCATCCTTGAGGTAACAAATTCTCAATGAGTGCATTAGCCCTTTTCGGGCCAGTGCTTTCATCAAAGGAAGGAAGGAAGCAAGGAAGGAAAGAAGGAAGGATGGTGAATGTACAGAACCAGGCCCTGACGGCAGCTCTATTGAACCAGGTATAACAGGGTGTCTCCTACATCGACGCTAAGGCCGTTGTCTGTCATGAAGACCTTCCTGTCGGCCAGACTGATGCTGAACGAGGACTTGTCGGACACTGCCAGCTTGCCAAGCTCCTCCTTCCCTAGGACGGGCACCCGGCGAGGGCCAAGGATGGGGTCCTCATAGCGCATCAGTTTAACTTTCGACAGATCTGCAGGGGTGATAGGAAGAAAACGTTGTGGTGCGTGTCTGTTCTGGCCCATCAGTTGTCTGCTGTTTGCCCTGTTTAGCGCTTTGTATCGGCACAAAAAAGAAAACCTATTGCGAGTCATTAAAATGACTCACTTCAGTTAAACCTGCAGGACACTTCACAGTGTTGAACTAATGCCAGAACCATTATGCCTGTAGTATTATAAATAACACAAAATAACATGGCTCCTCTAGATTTATTGGGGCTTCTATGGTCGTTACGCATGTTGGCTGACATGTTTAGAATTTATTTAGAACACTTTCCTTCCTGTTGTCTAGGAAAAGAATAATCAAGTAAATAAATTAAATAATAACACCATATTGATAAAGTAATACAATTTAGGAAAATAATGTAAACACCACGACTACAAAGACTTAAGAACTTTACATTCCAATCTACCTCTCCATCTTAGACCCTAAGTGCACTGAATCTACAGTATTTTTATTCCTACCGTTTACCATATGTAACTGAATATTTATACTTGTGTAACTTTGTGTAATTTCATGTTGCCCTGCACCTTGCGCCTTGCCTTGGCCAAGTCGAGACCACAAATGTGAAGTTGTTCAATCGATTTACCTGGTTAAATAAAAGACGACTTAAATTAACACACCCCCATACCATGAGAGATGCTGGCTACTCTTAATTATATTGTACACAATTCACTTTGTGAAATGCCCAAAATCCTACCGATATGTCTTTGGGGAATGTTGTTCTCAAAGTGTTGGATTATTCGCTGATGCATCTGTTGGTAGATTGGCGAGCCTCGACCCATCCTTGCTCTCCTTTTTGTAGCCTCTTTATATACTATGATAACATGATTGCCTCACATGTTTCACATAACCTTCTTAATGTCTATCAGTCCTAAATTCTCTCGGTCACAACTTTTTCAGAAATGGGGTTGTAAATTAAAGAAATGCCCATGCCAGATCAAGGATGTTTTAAATATTTGATTGTGCGAGCAAAAGCTGAAATGGAGGAGGAGAGTTACTGTTTAACCTGGTCCAGCAACACAGTAAACATAAGACTGCAGTAGAGTAGTGAAGCCTGTAAGGACATCGATACCTTTGATGAGTCTGTTGACTTTCGATAGTCTGCGGATGATGCTGTCTTTGCTATCGCCCTGCCGGATGTCGACGGTGGTGGTGAAGAGGCCGTTAGACGGCTGAGGGTTGACCAGAGATACAGCCACACCAGGCTAGGGGAGAGAAACACGGTTCACTGCTCTGAACTAAACTCACTCAGGAAGTGTTACAATCATTTCACATGTTGTCATAAATAGTTAGTCGACATGTCAGATTATTATTTACATACTGTCCTACATTTTTTGTTGCACACTGAACATGAAGCGTTTGGAACATGAGCAGTATCATTCATTTTAAAATAAAAGGCAACATTACTGTATAAAGATTAAAAGATGTCCCGAAACAAATTTTGATCTAACCTCTGAATACAAACGCAGAGATTATATACAATTTGCCATCTTATTCTCTGTTTGGAGGCCTGATCAAGCAGAAACAGAAGCTAAATGAAACAACAGAAGAATAGCAGTTCTTTGTGGCAGCTCAAACAAAAGCTTTCTTCTTTCTCTACCTCTGAACGGAAGACACTGAACGGTTTCCCCGGGCAACAGTCCTCCTTTATTTTGTCATCTGCCTCTGAGGCGAACACCACATCGATCTGGTCAAGCTGGGGACAGAAGGTTGGGTGGAGAGAGGGGGGTTAAGGCCAAGACCATTAGCCCAGCAGTTTAATATTTGATTGGGTTAGAGTTAAATGTGCCATGTGTTTGATTGGGTTAGAGTTAAATGTGCCATGTGTTTGATTGGGTTAGAGTTAAATGTGTCATGTGTTTGATTGGGTTAGAGTTAAATGTGTCATGTGTTTGATTGGGTTAGAGTTAAATGTGCCATGTGTTTGATTGGGTTAGAGTTAAATGTGCCATGTGTTTGATTGGGTTAGAGTTAAATGTGCCATGTGTTTGATTGGGTTAGAGTTAAATGTGCCATGTGTTTGATTGGGTTAGAGTTAAATGTGCCATGTGTTTGATTGGGTTAGAGTTAAATGTGCCATGTGTTTCGAGCGTTGTGAATTCCTGCTCTGTTGAACAGGGAGTGCCTAAATTAAAGATGGTAGGATTGACCACGAAATCCTGATGTAAGTTTGGCGCTGCAGCATCACTACCCTGATTACAAATTCATGGCAATAGTTGTTTCCATGTAATAGAGAACGCTAGAAGGCAATAAACAGATGCACACTATGCTAGTGAATGCCCCGGTATAATCACCACAGGCTGGATAAATGACACAGCTCAACAAGGGGTAGTTACACTTCTCCAGTGGGCAGTTCATTTTGATAACCAGGAAGACCAGAAAATGGTTAGGCTGATAAAAACACAGGAGAGTTTTGATGGAAACTGCTGCATTCAGCCCAAGTGGAGGATAAAAAAACAGGAAATCCAGCAGAGAAGTAAATTGGAACAAGGAATGGTAAACAACAAACGCTTAATGGATGAACACAATTGTTCCAGTGATTTAGCAGAGGGCCGGGGGTTTAGAGAATGACTCAGCCAACAGTGTGGTTGGGTGTACCTCCAGAGAGTTGGTGAGATAAACGATGTTCTCCAGCAGAACAGCGCGCTCGTCAAACTCCAGCTCCAGGTCTAGAACCCTGGCCCCATTCTTCGCGAGGTTCTCCTGAGCAACACAACAAAAACAGCAGTTGGTCAAGCAGCCTTCATGTCCACAGCAATTGATTTCAAATACAGTCAAGGTGTTCACAACAGTCAAAGAAAAGCCGCGCAATACGCTTGGATTATTTTTCTTGTTATGTATTTGATCATCTTGGCACAATCTGTTGCATAATAATCCCAAGCTCTGAGGTGAAACTTTATCAATTATTTAGCAGAAACGTGGAGTGGCCATTCTTGGCCTCAGTTCCACATGATATTGAGCAGGAACGGGGGGGGGGCAGGCCTGTCCTCAGTCTCACCTTGATCATGGCAACGAACGGCATCACTCTCTTCATGTACTTCTTGAGCTCCGGGAGGGCGCCCAGCTCCATGGCGATGACCTTGTTATCCGGCAGAGAGCCCTTGTCGTTCTGAGGATGCAGAGCCATGAACAAACACACACACACACACACACACACACACACACACACACACACACACACACACACACACGAGTCTATCATCAGGGTGACTCCAGGTTGTCAGAATTGTAATGACACACATATTCCTGCTCACAGAACTGTCTGTCGTTTCCACTGACACGCCTCCCAAAAACAACCGGATGGCACAGCTGGAACACAGCCATGCACCGCCGATCATACACAAGTGTTTTATCACTAACAGGAAAGACAGGGGTTGACAGTTTTTGCAAGTGAGTCTGTTTTTTTACTTGTAATAGGAAAAATGACTTGTCTAAAGTACAAGATTATAGTGATTAACTTGTCTGTAATTCTGAAGAAGTAACACATCTCTTCCTCTGTGTCCCGTCAAGCCCAGTGAATGTCTTTACACAGCATTTCGTATTCAGGTAAGGTTTTTGCGAGGGCACTAAACCACGGACCCGGAAACTAAGGCCAACAAGCCCAAACAGCCAATTCAATTGCTTTCAAAAGTGCCACTGTCAAACAGTCACTCTGTATTTTTACCTGCCAAGAAATTTGACAACAGTTCATCAACTTTTATTGTTGTATTCCCAGTCAGAGGTTTTGTGGTATAATGCTGTAGATCTTTTAACTTTTGTCTTCAACCAAAACATTAGATGTGACAAAAGAGTTTAGCTACTGCTTTGACGTTGCCGTGGTCAGTGCATTTGTAGGAGAAAACTGCCACTCGCTAGCTTGAATCGGACTATTGCTTTCTAACAGTTGCTATTTATAATCCAACTAACATTGAAAAACTACCATATACATGGTACCATATATACCATACCATATACAGCTCTAGCAAAAATTAAGAAACCACTTCACACAGTGATCAGTGTCTCTTGTTTTACTACTGACAGGTATGTATTTGGGTAAAATTTACATTTTTGTTTTATTCAATAAACTATTCTTCCCAAACAAGAATATTGTCATTGAAAGCATTTATTTGCAGAAAATGACAACTAGTCAAAATAACAAAGTAATGCAAAGAAATTAAGTTAATTTTCGTTTTAAACAACACAACTGTGTTAACTTAGGAAGAATTCAGAAAACTATATTTGGTGGAATAATAATAAAAATAATAATAATAAGCTTTGGAGGGGTCCTTGCAAGACAAACTATGCCACGGCAATCAGTGGTTAGAGCCTGACTACGCTTCTACGACTTTGCCTCCAGCCCGAGGCAGCGCAAATTGGAATAGCAGCACCCAGTATTTTGGATATGGAAGTCAGATTATCTGCCTTTCCACATGACACTCCAGCAACCCCACTGTGCAGATTGGGCATTTGTAAATTAATTCACAGAAGTACAGTTGGTAAGCGTAATCATCCTGTACTATACATGAACTGACTGAAGGATTCCAGGTTGGATGAGCAGTGCGAAAAGAAACGACTGGCTCAGCAGCATGTCGTTGGATGCACCGTATCAGCGCCTTTCACCATCGCACATCTGTCCGATGTGGCAGGGTTAGCGGGGGAATTGGACAAGAACATTTGGGAAGGGAGAAAAATTGGGAAAAATTACAATAAATAAACCGTAATTGACTTTCATGCGTCTTGGCTTGCTCTCCGTCACCAGTCATTCAACATTGATTGTTGGATGGGTGACTTTATGCCACTCCTGGTGCAAAGTTTTACGCAGCTCTGCTTTGTGTGAGGGCTTGTGACCATCCATCTTCCTATTGGTCACATTACAGAGGTTTTCAAAGGGGTTGATTTAAGGAACATTAACAGTAGTCTCTTAATTTTAATCAGAGGTGTATATTTAGCTAACATCTGCTTATTATCAGCCATCCTGTTGTTGGACAACTCAAACAGTTGTAGGGAAAATCACCTCAAGTTCAAAATTGGCATTCACTGAAAAACAACAGTACATTCACAGCTTTTTTTAAAAATCTATATACAGTATCTCACAAGAGTACACCCCTCACATTTTGTAAATATTTTATTATAACATTTCATGTGACAATACTGAAGAATTGACACTTTGCTACAATGTAAATTAAATTGTAGCTCATTAGTAATTTATAATTTTTTAATGCCACCTTCCTGAATGAAGGTTTCAAATTCTATCAAAAGAGTGACCACAAACTTTTGAACGCCAGTGTATGTGGGTCTGCTTCAAATCTTCAAAGCAGTTAAAATGCTGTCAGTTCCACTTTAAGTGTATGGATTGCAGACTGTATCTGCCTCAGAAATGTCAAAGTACTGCAAACGATCTAGAGCAGTGGTCACCAATCCTGGTCCTGGAGAGCTACCATCCTGTAAGTTTTCACTTCAACTGCAAATAATGTAGCTTCATTCAGCTCATCATCCAGCTAATTAGTAAAATCAAGTGTGCTAAATTGCCCAAGAGGGTTAAGGAAGTGCTGGAAAATAATGGTGGCCACATAAAATATTGACACTGGGCCTAATTCTGACATTTTCACTAAGGGGTGTACTCACTTTTGTTGCCAGCGGTTTAGACCTTACTGGATGTGTGTTGAGTTATTTTGAGGGAACAGCTCATTTACACTGTTAAACTGTACACTCACTACTGTGTCACTTATTCACTGTTGTCACATGAAAAGTTATATTCATATATTTCCTAAAATGTGAGATACTATAGGTTGAGCTATTTCTTTTTACTGTTTTTAAAATATTGATCCATCAAAATTGTGTGTAACAAGTTGCAAATCATATAAAATTCGAGACTACCTCATGTAATACCTTATTTTTAACCTCTAAAGAACAGATCAATTTGTTTGGAAATTCGCTATCTTAATTGTCCATATAAATCCTACTAGCCAGAAATCAATCGTTAATATATAACACGTAAAAAAAACACTTTCAATCTTTACCGTATATTGGTAAGAAACATTTTGGGTGACATCCCTGCTATAAGAATCCACGACGGCACACGGGTCTAGGCAAGGAAAACTTAGTCTCAATAACGTCTTAATAGGAAGTCAAGCAAACGAGCTAGCTTTTTCAAGAACACCACTATGTAGCTTGTTAAAACAAAAATGACATCAAATAGAACGTAATTGAACAAAATAGGAATATAGTCGATACACGGGATGGTGGCTGATAATAGTGGGTCGTATTTCTTAGATACTAGTGATGGGCGATTCATGAACGATTCGTTCATTTTGAACGAATCTTTTAAAAGACCGGTACGTACGATTCATACTGGATCGTTCATTTCGTTCATTTTCGCGCAGGCAAATTACTTCTATGACCCATTATACTGCTCGGTACTAGTATCTGAATCGTTCATTTTTGCGCAAGCGCATTACTTCTATGATCCAGTATACTGCTCGGTACTAGTATCTGAATCGTTCATATCGTTCTTTTTGGCGCAAGCGCATTACTTCTATGATCCAGTATACTACTCCGTACTGGTACATGAGTCGTTCATATCGTTCTTTTTGGCGCAGGCGCATTACTTCTATGAATCAGTATACTG
>JACXGM010029428.1:0-13672 GCA_016801145.1 Umbra pygmaea
GGACACTAACAAAACGCAATAGCAAAAGGACACTAGCAAAACGCAATAGCAAAAGGACACTAGCAAAACGCAATAGCAATAGTTGTTGAGGTATGTTGCAGTGAATTGTAACGTGAGGGGTGGGATTTCTACCTGTGGGACTTGTAAAAAAGTGTTGCCTTTGTGTCGGAATGGCGGGTAGTCAGGTTGCAGGCCGTGGCACGCAGTGCATGCGCGTGCTGTATGTTTCTTGTTTGAGTGCACTGTACAGTCACAACCAACAGCAGTGGAGCTGCAGAAGCACTTAAGATGTGTTCATGACAATGGAATGTTGTTTGCCAAGTTTGAAGGTTCTATTCTTTGATGAAATGTGTAGAAAAGAGAAACTGAAAGTGGTATGGATCCTATTGACCCTAGTATCGATCTTCAAACACATAATATCGCAATATCGGTTTTGTCAATATTTTAGGATTGATCCACAAACCCCTAGCTCAGTGGTTAGGGAGTCAGAATTGTAGTCAAGGTTGCCTGTTTGATTCCTGACTGAGCCAAATGTTGTGTCCTTGGGCAAGACACTTTACCCTAATTGCTCCCAGTGTCACGGTTACATGGTACTGTTAAATGCGGGTGTAAAGAGAGACAGGAGCAAAGGATTATACACAAAAACAAATAGTGTTTATTCATGAAAAACACATGTATCCCCTCCAACAGGCCCGTTTCCCGATGGGCAGGACCCCCCCGCAGTCCGGTGTACAACCCCGCCACATCCAACAAGCGAAGAGGGAGGGCAGCAGATCCTAAATGCGGACCAGTAGCAGGAGCTCCTGGGTTAGGCACAGTTTGCTGGTCCTCCGGCACAGGCACAGTAGGCGGAGCCTCTGTCATCGCCCTCTACTTCTCCTCCGGCATCCTCACGGAGGGTGGAGCTTCGGGCTCTGACGAGGAGGGCTCTACAGGCTCAGGCCTGTAGGTCTTCATGGATGGCACTGGGCAGAGGAGTGTAGCGGACATGGTGGGCAGGCCAAAGGGAACATACGTCCACCAGGGTGACTGCTGTGAGGAATCCCGCAGGTCGAGTAGCACAGGTGGTGAGGGAGATTCTAGCTGACTAGGGTGTGGCCGGCTTCTAAAGTGGAGTTACTGCTATCTATTTAAAGTGTTTTGTTAGGGTAGATTTGATCTGTTACTGACTAACATCTGCTTTGCATTTGTTAATAAAACTGTTGACAGGATCAGAATATTAGTTCTAATGCAATCTTGAACACACCCCAGTCCACGTGATCAAAATAAGGCTGGGTCATGATCTCTGGCTGTTGTCCCAGCAGTGATCCAATATTTTTCTGCCTTTGAGTGGGGCAGACAATAGGCTTTCTTCAAGTTACACTAAATAAAATCACCTGCAAAAATGAATGCTGCCTCTGGGTAGATGCTTTCCATTGTGATTGATTTGGCAATGTAATTCCTTAAGGGCCATGTTGACGTCTGCATCAGAGGCAATGTACACAGTGATGATGACATCCCTCATGACATCCCTCATGACCCCTGCTCCCTGAGTCCTGGTTCTGTATTGTCCGTATTGTCTGTTCTGTCTTATATTGACTGTTCCAGAAGGAGTGGGTGGGGCCACCCATTCCTCTTCCTGCCAGCTAACTGCCATCACCTGTCACCACCACAGGGTGAGCATCCGTTTTGGCAAATTGACGCACATGAGGAAGTGCCTTAAACCTGCATTATATCTGAATTCCAGCTGGGGGCTATACACCTGTTTGCAAAAGAGCTCGGTTTCTGTAATAGTCTATGAGAATGAGAGACATAATATACTTGATTTACTGAGGTAATAATCATTTTCATAATGAGTATATGATCTCAATCGCTAGATTTAAGCCTTCTGCAAGTTATCATGATGTTCATTTTTTGAATGATGGTCTCGTTGATTTTAAAACCGGCAATAAAGAAAAGGGGCGTTTAGGGCGTGGCTAAGACACGCAAATGAGTTGTCGGTTCACTTTTTCCGGTAAGTAACGTTACATCTTGGTTTACATTTTGTTTTAATACTGTTTTTCGTCAGCATCTCAATAGATATCAGTTTGCAACCTAGATTACTCCTCCTTCTCGTCTAAAATCGTCACATCCGCGAACCAAGATGTCTGCGCCCTTAATGGCAAATTCGATGACCCAATCAGATCTTAACAAACCAATGGGTGTTGTCATACATGGTTAAATCCAGTAATTATACAATCTACGGTCACCACACCTGTACCTGTTCTCCTGTCACCCCTATTTAAGGAAGGACCTGAGATCCACTCACCGCTGGATCGTTAGTCACAGTAGTATGTGCTTCATGCAAAACAAGCCTTAGAATCTCTGCCCGAGTTCAGTTCTGCCTTTGTTCTGTCTGACCAGTAATTCAATTTTTTTACCTCTGCCTAGGATCACCTGCCCTCTCAACTGCTACTCACTGGGATGCCTGGAACTCTCACTTCCACCGCTTGAACTTGAGCACTGGACCCAGAGACACATTCTCACATCCTCAGCAACATTTCCCTACCCTTCACTGCCTTCAATAAACCCATTCAACTGTACTTATGTTGTGTGGTCTACTTTTGTGTCCTCTCCTCAGAACCCTGACAGTACGATCCAGCCACTATGGACCTAGCGGAACCGGAAAGCGTCCGTCATGCAGTTTCACGTCAAGGAGCTATCTTGGGACAGCTCTCCAGGAGATAATAGCTAATCTTCAAGGTTTGAAAATATGCCACTAAACTATATTAGAATAGTGTGACATATTTACTAACTTATTAAAATATTATAAGAACATTTGCAATCTGTATTCCTTAAATATATTATAAATACACAGAATCCTGTGTAATGCTAGCTACATTAAGGATGCTGGTGGTAAATGTGGATATCGCATAGATCACATAAGACATTCACGACTTAGCCAAGACCATGTTGACATGCTACTTTTGCTCACCAAAAACCTTAGCCAAGAAACGGTGCACAATGTTGTGAAAAAAAAACATTTTTATCTTGTTAGCTGACTGGCTGCACAGCTATATCCACCGTTTTTGTTTTGCACTGTTGTTTTTGCACAGTACCTTTTGAAAAGCTGTCTGGAATGTGTCTGTGTTAGTAGTTGTTCCACTATGAGCATTAATTTGACTTTATTATGTTGTTCTATGCTATATTGCACATGTTTTTTATAGCTTGTTATGATATTTTTCAAGTGTTTTAATAAATGTTTCAAATTCAACTAATGATAACGAATATCTCTAAATTGGCTAATTATATGTCCCAAGGGAAGCATATATAAAGTAAATAAAATGGGACCTAACACAGAGCCCTGAGGCACCCCACAAGAAAGGGCTGCAGTTTCTGAATAATAGGGACCAAGAGACACAAACTCCAATCTGAAAGATAAGAAGTATCTGAAAGATAAGTTGGTAAAAGATAAGTTGGTATCTCAGGGCGCTCCCTGAGATACCAACCCAATGCTTAATCTCTCAAGCAAGATGTTATGGTCCACTTTATCAAACACTGCGCTAAGGTCCAGCAACACCAAAACCGAGCACTGACCCTTGTCAGAGGACATTAATAAATCGTTGGACACTCTAAGTAGAGCGGTTTCTGTTGAGTGTTTCTGACGGAAGCCAGATTGAAATCTGTCTAAGATGTTGTGAGTATTCAGCACAGCAATGAGTTGTTTAGCAACCACGTTTTTTACAATTTTGGAGATAAAAGGCATTTTCGAAATGGGCCTAAAATTTGTCAGAATTGATAGATCCAACTTGGGTTTCTTTAGTAGTGGCTGAACAAACGCATGTTTAAAATATGATGGGACACAACCAGATTGCAGAGAGCTGTAAAGTATAGAGAGAAGTATTCACAGACCCAATTACATTTTTAAAAAAAGAAGTTAGTATAATGTCTACTGGGCTTTGAGGAACATTTCATACTGCTAACCAGATCATTGAGTTCTTGTAGCGAGATTGGAGCAAAGTACTTCAAGATTGGAGGCCAGGTTAAGTGAACTGAATGTGGAGTAGTAGAGGGGATAATGCCATTTCTGACTCCACCGATTTTATTTACAAATAAGTTAAGAAAGTCATTGCAGTTCTTATTAGAAAACACTGGCACTTCAGGAGGCGCAGGATTGACAATATTGTGGATGGTTTCAAAAAGGACTTTAGTGTTACCCTTACTAGAGGAAATAAGGTGAGCAAAAATAACAGGTTTTAACCAGGTTGTTATATTCAGTCAATAAGTCCTTGTAATACAGCCGGTGACCATGAAGCTTGGAGGATTTCCACTGTCGTTCCACCCTCCGGCATGTACGACGGAAACAGCAAATGGCGTCGTTTAACCGTGCAGAGGGATTGACAAGGGAAACACAACGTCTATTAATAAGAGCCACTTTATCCAAAATTGATGAGGAATATGTGTTGAATGAATGGACCCGAGAATCAATATCAGCATGATCAGACAACATTGCGTTTTGAACAAAAGCTGCGGAAAACTTCTCAGCTGTGAAGCGATTAACATGCGAGAATATTTTACATGTTTACTGGGCAGTAAATCTGAATTAAAAGACAGGTTGAACAAAATACAGTCATGGTCAGTAATATGGAGCTTCTCAGAGCAAACAGAGCCCAGATTAAGACCAAGGGTAAAAACAAGGTCCAAAGTATGACTCCTAACATTAGTGGGACCAGACAAATGTTGGATAAAATTAAAACTCAGTGACATTAAGAAAATCAGCAGCAAAAGTGCAAAGTCATCAACGTGAATATTAAAATCTCCAACCATAACAACTTTATCCAACTTAAAAAAACAATTTTTCGCTGCCTCGTGCAGGAGGCCCGGGGAAAGTCAGAGGCCCCATGGTCTGGCTCGAACCCACGCCCATCCTGACGTAGACTGTCCTGCAATGCAGCCACTTAGCCCCCAACAGCCCCATTGACTCCCCATGCCAATGCATTGATGAATTTAACAATTGGATGTGCCAAAACCGTCTTCAGTTAAACAAAGAGAAATCTGAAGTCATTGCATTTGGAAACAAAGATGAAGTTCTCAAGGTGAACGCATACCTTGATGCTAGGGGTCAAACTACTGAAGATCAAGTCCGGAATCTTGGTGTGATTCTGGAGTCAGACCTTAGCTTCAGTAGTCATGTAAAAGCAATAACTAAATCAGCATATTATCATCTTAAAAATATCTCAAGAACTAAATATATAAATATGAGCATATCACGCCAGTCCTCAGGTCTCTACACTGGCTCCCAGTCACATTTAGAATAGACTTTACACTCTGATAAGTCCGAACTGATTGCACTATATTTTATATGGTTCGATCAGTCTCTTTAATTTCTTAAACTGTACTATTTTTTGAATTGTTTTTTATTTTTATTTGAATTGATTTAATTTTATCTTTGATCTGTTTAACATTTTTATGTTTTCCTGTTTATGTAAAGCACCTTGAAATGCCATTGTGTATGAAATGTGCTATATAAATAAACTTGCCTTGCCTAGTAGGCAGGAAGATTGTTTTTGCCTTAATAGGCTAATTTTAACTTATATGGCGACTTGAGTAGTTAACCAGTATACTGTGACTACCTCTGTGGTTGGTTCTAATGTTAACTTATATGGTGGCTTGACTAGTTAGCCAGTATACTGTGACTACCTCTATGGTTGGTTCCCGTTCTCTGCTATGTTTTGCAACTCTTGGATGAAGGGTTCATGTTGACCGTCTATCAGGTTAGTGAAGAAGAAACTAAATTTTCTCACTTTGCTGCGCACTGACCTGTTTTTGGATGTCGGGAGCAAGAGTTGCGCAGTCTCTTGTTGAAATGCGACTTTAAGGGTGACCAGTGCAATACTTCATTTGAATGTTTGGATTTGATTAGAAAGCAATGTTTTTTTTAATTATATTTACAAATAAGTTATTTATTTTAATTATATTAAGTAGAGGAACACTTCTAAATGTATCTTATTTTCTATTTTCTAGACTGTGCATAATTAAGTCTGCAGTAGAATCACGACCAGCAGATCAAACAAACAACTGTGGGTGGGCCGGATTATGGACTTCCCTTTTGGTTTTAGTTAGTTGTCTTGTGTGTTTATATATCTGCTTTGGTTGGTCTTCAGTGCTATACATGGTGGATTTGTTATTCTGTTAGTTATTCATTTTTCTATTTGAGTTACTGCCCTGTGTGTTCCTGGTGTAGATTTCTGTCCTGTGTGTTTTCTTTTTTTAGGTTTCGGCCCTATGTGTTTTGTTGTGTTTTGGTTTCCCCTTGCGTTTGTTTCATGCATTACGTGGTGTTGTGTTATTCCGGGTCTGTGTCAGATAAGGTTACGTCTATGTTAATTACTTCCCAGGTGTTTTTCATTAGCCGTCATGTGATTTAGTATTTAGTGTGTGTGTTTCTTTGTAGTCCTTGTCGTTCATTGTTCCTGTTGCGTGTTCTCTCGAGTGTTTCTTGTCCATATGCCGTTTAGCCCCTCATGGCAGTTTTGAGTTATATTGAGTACCTATTTTCGTCATTAAACACTATTGGTTTGCAATTCCTCGCACCTATCTCCTTTTTCATCTCGCCCATGGAATACCGTGACAGACTGAATGGAAGAAACACCAAGAATCCTGGCTCTCAAGTGGCTAAAATGAATTGTTTAAAAGTAATATGAATCGCATAATACACCTGCGCTACTGCAACAAAACGAGATTGTGGAAATTTACAGCACAATGAAAGTGGATCATTGTTTTTGTTGGTTTAATGTACTGAGTGATGTGCAATCTAATCCTGAAAACAAAAAATGTTACAGTAAACAACACTTCAAGGACACAAATAAAATATCCTAAATAACATTGAGAAACAGACAAAGCAGATAAGCTAACTAACGAACAAATTAGCTGAGTTGATTTGAGGTAAGCCTACGGAGCAGCCGCAATCACCTGCTATTACTGTAAACTGACCAGCAATTGTTAACTCAAATGTTGCTCAGAAAAGCGTTTATGGCTTCCTTCAACAAAATACAAAGTAACAAAATTAACATGACTCTTGCAATTTTTTAAGACCTTGGAAAACCAGATTTCAGACTTTTTAAGACAATTTTAGGCCTTAAATTCTGGAAAATGAAATGAAGACTATTAAAGACTTTTTAAGGATCCGCGGGTACCCTGTTTATACCGATAACAAGTTCAAACAGGTGCGATTAATACAGGTAACGAATGGAGGACAGAGGAGCCTCTTAAACAAGAAGTTACAGTTTCTCATTTTGTCTCTCATAGTCGAAGTGTACCTATGATGAAAATTACAGGCCTCTCTCATAACGTTTTTGTTAGGGTAGAAGACTGGCATGGTGGATGGCCATATAAATCCACAAACATTATTCTCAGAGTTTGCCAGCTCAAATCCAGATGGAAGCTTTGTGTGTTTTGTTCTCCATTCCAGCGTGATGCAGTGATTTAAGTAATGTTAACCCTAACCTTAATTCTAACCTTAACCTCAGGAACCACATGGCTAATCTTAACCGTGAATGTTAGAATGTAATTTTGAGTGTTTTGGAATGTGTGGAATGTTCTCGCATGAAACGGCAAAATGAAACGTGCAGGTGCAACGTATAGAAGGATGAATATAGGATAATAAGAAATGGTGTTACAGTTTCAGCTGCACTATCTGGTTCAGCTCCACTTGAACACTCACAGCCACATACCGGTATTGCTCCAAGACCCATCTGTCACAAACACACCCGTCAATAGATCCAATCACCAGAGTGCTGATCACCTGCTGTCTCCTGGTCTATATAAATACACACCTCACATTTCCTCTCCGCAAGCTATTGTACATTTTCTAGTCATACGGAACATTTACATTTGTGATTCCCTCTTTGGACTGACATTGTATTTTGGATTTTGCCCTGGTACTTCTCCTTTACTCTTGACTGATCTCCTGTAAATGTTTGTCTGAGAACCTGATCCCGTGTACCGACCCTGCTAGTCAGAGAACCTACCTGTGTATCGACCCTGCTTGTCTGAGAATCTGTCCCGTGTATCGACCTGGCCTGTCTGAGAACCTGCTTCAGTGTAACGATCCAGTCTGTTCCAAACCCAGTTCGGGAGTTCTGACTACAGCCTATAAATTCACCTGTTCCTGCCTTGAAGCAATGTCTGATTCATTCCAGAAGATTCCAGAACATACACTATTTATATATTTAATAAACTCCTTATTGTGGTATTTAACCTGGTCCAGACTACATTCGTTACAGAAATTTTCCTTGAGATATAGACCTACGGTAGCACAGGGCACATCTGTCAAAGATACTTTTTTCCCTGTGTAAATAAATGTTGATAATATCATTCCATGTGACAGTTCATCTGTTAATGCTAACATTTTGCACATGCAATGAGTGTTTAAAAGTATGATGTAATTTTGATTGAAACAGCATGCAAGTATTCTATAACAGTTTCAAAAACCTTTTTCAATATTGTACACCGTTGAATAGGCTTTTTAAGCCAAGTACCCCATTACCAGTGCCAAGTATTCCCTGACCAGCGCAAAACATATTTGGTAGAAAAAAGTTTATATAAAGAGGTACAATACAGTGCTGGTATTGATAGAGTCACTAAATATTCACAAATATTCTGATATGTCATGACAGGTTTTTGTAGAAAAGTGGCCAATATGAGGTAAGAATTGTGTTTGTCATATGGGGGAAAATATTAGCATGTTTATTTTTCTTATAGGGTGAATTGTCCTAAATTGGAACAACTAAGGTCTAGTCACAATGTTGTGGTGGTTTAAAAAGAGAGACAGGATGCAGGAGTCTTCTGTCGTGTTGTTTATTTGGAAAGGAAACACAGAACTTCAGTATATTTATGAGCTGACAAACTAGTTAGAGGAGATCTGCACGACGTCATTGATCACCTGTATCTGACAGAGCCAGGCAAATTTCACAACAGTGTTTAAAAAAAATGTTGTCAGGGAATTCAAAACAAGCTCTGAAGCTTTTGTTTGGAATGTAACATCACTACCGAGATTAAGCTTATTTTTACCCCAGAGGCTAGCATCTTGTTTCCCGGCAAAATGAAACATTGTTTCTTCATTTTAAATGAGGTAAAAAGAGTAAATAAATGCAATGAAGAGTAAAACAATAAAAATGTAATAAATTATCAATAAAAACAATAATTCACACATTATGTGTGAATTACAAATAAAACAAATTAAAATAAAGAAATTAAGTGGTTGATTTCCTGCTGAGACCACTTTTACATGTACAGTACAATCAAGGTGATGAAATAATGTAGGGTACATATAAATGGTAAATAACACATTCAGGCTAAAATGGTTTAAAACATTATTTTGTCAATGGCAAAAGTCTCAGACTGTCTTTTTCAGTTAAAAAATGTATCCCTTAATATATTTAGCAGATACAACACAGATTATCTGACATTTACTTGGTTGCCAAACCAAATAAAAGAACAACAAACAAATTATAATATCAAATAAATCTGAAGAATCAAAAAAGAGTTGTGCTGGTACTTACGTGACATAACATTCAGAGAGGACCACTAGGGCATGCAGGACAATAGCAGATTTCAACATGGATGCTTTAGGTTCTGGTATGTCTGGTTTCAATGGGAAGCTTTAGAAGACAGGCAGCAATATAGACAAAGAGAAATGACTATGCAGTCACAAACACACCTGTTTACAGGAATAGTGGAGGCGTGGCGAGGAGGATTATGTGCATTTAGGAATGTAAAGGTTCATTCATGATTCACAGGGTTTTGAAGAGGTAGGCAAACCATAAATGAAGAAGAAAAAGATAAGACAAGAGACACAATTCTGACTATTGAGTATTTTTTTTACTGTAAACATATTTAGAAATATTACTTAAAAGTGCAGTCTGGTAGTTTTGTGAAAAAATCATGAGTAAAACCTGCCATATTAAAGAGTCTAAGCAATATGTTGTTAATGGATATATAAGTTACAGTATACTGGATAAAGTTCATTGTATTTTTTTTCACCCACCCCAGATGGTAGATCAGAAGTAATAATAATAATACTTGTTTAAAAGGTTATTATATATCTATATCTATAGATAGTAGAAAAGACATGGCCATTGTTGTACCACTGTCACACTCTATGTCATTCGCATTATTAACGGCGTTAACGCAAACCCATTTTAAAGGCATCAATTTTTTAATTGCACGATTAACGCAAATCCAGTTCAAAATAATTGACCTAGCAAACTTTGTAGTTTTTTTGTCGTGAACTGAGCTATCATTGCAGCATGTCCAATCTGAAATATCACTTAGAACAGATAAAAATGTGCGATTAATTGCAAGTTAACTATGACATTAATGTGATTAATCGCGATTAAATAGTTTAATCATTTGACAGATCTAATATAGATAGATAGATAGATACATAGATAGATACATAGATAGATAGATACATAGATAGATAGATACATAGATAGATACTGTATATATTTTATGTCCCCTAGTCCTAGGTAGGGTTCTCTGTGCTGTGTTTCTGTCCTGTCTGTGTGTTTGTACTGCTCTGTGTGTCTTTCCCTGTACAGTGCTGCCAATCCTAATCAACCAATCATCACTTATCACTGACTCCTCCCCCCCGTTATCCGGTGCAGCTGAATCCAATCGTCATATTCCATCATGCCCTTCTGTTTTAGTATACAGTGGGTACGGAAAGTATTCAGACACCTTTTACATTTTTCACTCTTTGTTTCATTGCAGCCATTTGATAAAATCTAAAAAGTTAATTTTATTTCTCATGAATGTACACTCATCACCCCATCCTGACAGAAAAAAACTGAAATGTATAAATTTGTGCAAATTTATTAAAAAAGAAAAACAGAAATATCCCATGGTCATTATTCAGACCCTTTGCTGTGACACTCATATTTAACTCACATGCTGTCCATTTCTTTTCAGGTCTTTCCAAAGATGCTCAATTGGGTTTAGGTCAGGGCTCTGGCTAGGCCAGTCAAGAATGGTCACAGAGTTGTTCCGAAGCCCCTCCTTTCTTATTTTAGCTGTGTGTGTAACGTTACCCCTTCCTGTTCTGGACACTGTCATGGATATTTTCTGTTTACTGTCATTCTAGGTTTGTTATGAGTTCTTGTATAGTCTGTTTGTAACGTTTCTCAGTTCCTCTTCCCAGAGAACTACAATTCCCATTCCCCAGTTGCTTTTCCCTGTGTCCTACATCTTCCCCTTCCTGGATTGCTCGAACTACAGCTTCCCTGGTTTTGCCTGCTCAAAACTACATTTCCCATAACCCGGACTAAATCACCCTAATTCAGATCACCTGCTCCCACTCAAGTATATATAAGCACACACATACTCTTGCCTCTTTGCGAGAAGTATTGTTCTTTTCATACCAAGCATTCCATTCTTGTATTGTTTATTCTGGACTTACCCTTGCATTGTAAATATCTGTTCGGTAGTGTTGGGATATGTTTTGCTTTTGTTAAGTCGGACCAGGAGCCACGTTATATATGTTTGTGAGAAGTGAGTCCTAATAGTTATATGTATATGTACTGCGCTATTCAGTGTACCCTGCAGCCCTGTTCTAGAGGTTGTGAGAAGTGAGTCCTAATAGTTATAGTTATATGTATCCAGCTATTCAGTGTACCCTGCAACCATATTGTGTGTCAGCCCTGGATTTAATAAATATATGAGTATCATCAACTAATCATCCATCTGCCTTGGACTAGCTCTCTCCGTTACACATTCACTCTAAGCATTACACTGTTTATGTTTTGGGTTCCTTTGGTCTCTGCTGCTCTCTTGTGGTCTTCTACTATCATCTGTCTTATGTTCAGTCCATGTCTGGTTTTAGTTCTTCCCGTCTGTATTAGTAGTTCCCGCCTCATTGTATCACATGATTTTTGTCAGCCAAACACCTTTTGTTTTATCCCTTCACAGATGTATCCCCTCAGTAATCAGGTCCCTATTTAAGTTATCTTTTGTTCTAGTTTGCTTTGCAGAAAAGGCGACGAGGATGGATGGGACAGGGAGAACATCCTACAGGGAGGGAGAGATGGCAGCGCGGAAGGAGACAGGGCGACCGTGGAGGCATGAGGTGTCATTGCAGGACTCTGACATGGAGCGTGGTCCGGAAGCAGTGTTTGATTACTGCAGCGATTAGGGATCAAGTTGGTAGGGTTGTGGATGCTAGGTGTTTGAGTGGTGGTAGGGTGCTTATTGTGGTGGGTAGTGTGGCTCAGAGGGATAGGTTGCTAAAGTTGGAGGTGGTGAATGGGGGTAAGGTTAAGTGTATGGTGCCTGGGAGTGCGGTGAAGGTGAGAGGGGTGATCACTGGTGTGTCAGAGGATATATCTATGGAGGAGCTAAGAGAGGTGTCGTCGGGAGGGGTTGTGGTGGGAGCGAGACGGTTGGGCAGTAGGGCGTTGGGGTTAGGTAAGGTCCCACGCTGTTGTTGGAGTTTGAGGGGCACTTAGGGATTTGCCTTTGCCGAGTAGGGTGCACTTAGGGATTCTGAGTTTTTATGTAAGGGAATATGTGCCACCGCCACTGAGGTGTTTTAAGTGTCAGCGGATGGGGCATGTGGATGCTGTGTGAAGAGGGAAGAGTAGGTGTGGTAGGTGTGGGGGTGATCACGAGTATGGTAAGTGTGTGGTAGGGGCCGTGGTGAGGTGTTGTAATTGTGGTGGGGATCACAGCGCTGCGTTTGGGGGGTGTGAGGTTCAGAAGAAGGCGGCGGAGGCACAGCGGGTTAAGGTCGTGGATGGGGTTACGTATGCGGAAGCGATGAGACGAGTGGGGGGTTTAGGGGGTGGTATGCAGGTGGAGAAGGAGAGGATAGTAGGCCCGGTGTCGGGTCGGTGTGGGTGTTCGCAGTGTGGTGTTGTCGGAGGCATGTAAGCATGAGTGTGTATAGTCTGGTTAGGGTCCAGAATGCGAGGATTGATGTTGTGGTGGGTGCTGCGAGGGATTTTATGGGTGTTACTGATGTCACGGGGGAAATGGTGCATGAGTTGATGAAGGGGAAGGGGGAGGGTAGGTAGGGGGCTAGGTGGGGGGATTAGGGTAGGGGGTTGTATGTTATTTTATAGGGTAGTGGTGTGTGTTGGGTGGTGTTGGCTTGGGTGGGCCGTGTACGCAGTGGCGGCTGGTGAAAAATATCTTAGGTGGGGCTGTGCCATATTCAGTGAGAATCAGTAACCACCACAACACAATTTAACGCACACTACAGAATACTAGTGCTATGTGAAATAGTCAGTAATTATTTAATGCCAATATTAAAAGGTTTAGGCATGCTAACACAAAAACATAAGCAATATATTGCACAAACATTCCATTTGTATTTGAAATTGATTTAAATGTACTTATGTACACCAGTGCCTCCTTGTGGTGGACTTGTGTAGCTGTATTGTTGAGCACAAAACAGTGCAGTCTGTACACCATCTGGCCTACCATCAGAACAGAGTGGACATTGGACTAAATGGGTATTAGACACGCTTGAAAACAAGATGGTTCATATCAAGGGGCTGTCAATCAATAAACTAAATATACATACAATAACATCAACTAATTTAAATGTACTTAATATTTCTAGTAGATGTTACACTGTAGGAAGGATGTATAATATAGAAATTAAAATCAAGTGGCTGAACTCAAACCTCTGACTGGAAGCATACAGTGCTTT
>JACXGM010029429.1:0-13670 GCA_016801145.1 Umbra pygmaea
CATCTCCAATAGGCTGCCCCTATCAACGGCTTTGGGCCTCCCCACAAACCACCAGAATGCAGGGTACAACATGGGTACAACATCAAATTAATTACAATTTTCTGATATCTGAGCCAACAACCTGCGTGCGTGGCATAATTTTGGTCACCCCTGACAAAATCTCACTCCAAGGTTTTTTGAAAAGTTGGCAGCTCTGTAGCAACTAAGTCTTGGTACCGTTGAAAAGCAGAAGATCAGACGAAAAGAATGAGTGGTGGATCATCCCTGTGGATTACACACAACCGGAGCTATTGCGCCTCAAATCTGGTCATGTTATGTAGATGGTCATTTGTTTTTACTAAACTACATTACAGACAGGAAGTAGGAAGCGAAAATAACTAAATAACAACTCTGCAATGATGCAGGATATCATCCTGCACAAGACCAACAATTTTTGGAAGTGAAAATAGCTGCAATTTCAAAAACGTATAGAAATATAGTGAGAAATGGGTGTAGCATTTTGATGTGGACTTGTTTGTATGGCCTCCAAACATTGCACACTGGTCCAGGAGCCCTGGGGGCTTGACAATATGCACTGAAATACCTTATTCACTATGCTTTTACACATACTGTAAAAAACAACAAAATATACATACGTTCTTTAGTTTTTTTATTTATTCTTTAAGGAGATGCAATGAATGTTGGTGAATAAGAGGAACCCTTTTATTTTGATGCACATATTTGTACATTAGCAGGAATGTAGCACAATCGTGATAATTAATCGTGATCTCAATATTGATCAAAATAATTGTGATTATAATTTTGGCCATAATTGTGCAGCCCTAGTTGTCATCAATGTATATTTGCACATTGAATACTACACATGATTTCATTGTTGTAATGAATAAACTGATTTTCAGATGGGTGTTATGCAATAATATATCTAAACCAGTCAACATGCCAAAAAAACGACAAAATGATGAAGACTGGATAGCTGGCCAGAGTTCTTCAAAGCAGAAACCTCCACCTCAGCCATCTTTGGAAAACTGCATCCTGCATGGTTACCAGGGGACAGTAAATGACAAGTTCATACATTTGTCTTCTAGGGCTGATCCACTGAGTGCATTTACTGATATCCATGATATGAAAAATAAACTTCATACACAAACGTTTGATTGTGGTGGTATGCAAGATGTTTTAAAATCAATTCCTGATGAATTGTCTTCTGATTGTGGGTATCATGAAAACTGTTGACGCATGTTTTTCCGCAGTGCTCTCCGTGCTTTAAGCAAGTGTCAAACAGAAAATGTCTCCATTAGACAGACACGTGAGCATATGGATTCTTCAGTTTTGTTCGGCAGTTATTGCATATTCTGCAGAAGTAGCACAGTGAAGCAAGTGTCCGGCAACAGATACAGCTTGCAGAAATTCCAATCAAATGCACACAAAAATATGGAGAAAAAAGCTATGGAACTCTGTGATGAAGACTTCCTGTGCAAATTCAGAGGAGTTGACCTTTTTGCCAAGGAGGCACAGTTTCATGAATGCTGTCGCAAGCAGTACATGGTAAAGCGAGCACCCAAGCCTTACAATTCAGCTGCAGCATCTGAAATAGCTTCAAAGAAGGCACTGATCAGTAAAGCTTTTACTCGGGTGCATGACCATATAAAAACTGAAGTTATCAAAAAGGGCCAGGTTGTTAAACTTGCTCATCTCAAAGCTTTGTATAATGAAACCTTAACAGAATTTGGAGAAGCAGCTGTTGCTGAGATCACAAGCCATAACCTGAGACAAAAAATTGAATTCTGCCCTGATCTGAAAGATTATGTCGACTTCGCATCCTCTCCATTTAAAGACACATTTCTGTTTTTTACATCCCAAGAATCCATGAAGACAACAGTGCGTTCAGCTTATGAGTTGGGAATTACTGATTGGAGCAAAGAGGTCAGCCATGTTCTTCACAAGAAAATTGTAACAGCCTTTAAAAACTCTGAGCCACTACCTTGGCCTCCGAGGGCTCATGATCTCCATGATCCAAATGAGGATATTCCTTCTGAGGTTTTACAATTCATTTTAAACCTCATTTGTGGAAATAGGAAGCCCTCATATGGGGAGGCAAGTCTGGCATCATCCATTTCTCAAGACATCTGCAGAGCAGTTACGTCAGGTCAATGGAAGATGAAAAAACACATCTTGCTATGTATGACACTACGCCATCTATTCAGATCCAAGAGCATCACCACTTTGATAAATAGGCTTGGTCACTGTGAGTCATACACATACTCAATTGAACTTGAAACGGCTCTGGCAAATTCAATTGTCAAAAGTGCTTTATTAGTCAGCAATTCAGATGTTATCAAGAGGCAGCCTGATGGAGCAGTCTTCCACAGTGACTGGGACAATTTTGATCAGCTGGTTTCAGATGTATATGGGGCAGAGTCCATTCATACCGCCGCAGGGATCTACATGCAAGATCTTGGTTCCTGTGTGGATACAGAAGCACTTTCCTCAGCCCAGCCTACACAAGAATCCTGTGCAGATATTGACTCCCCTACCCCAGAACAGCCCACTCAAGTGTCTTATCCTAACACTCAGCCTACAAAAAAACTGCGATCATTTATAAGTCCTGCCACAGAGTTGCCAACTTCCTACAAACGGAAACGATCTGAACCCACCAATATGGTGTCATCTAGCTCCAATAACTCAACCACATATAGCCAATCAAAATCATCAGATACTGATCTAGTTTGGGTCTTTGCTCGTAAAATCAACTCTAAGGATCAGTACATCCCTGGTTTGTCAGGCTGGGTGTCTCTTACTGGCCAGTCTCCAAAATGCCTCACCACAATTGGGTACTATCCCATGATCAATGCTCCCATAACTGACTTGGCAACTATTCAAGAATGCCTCAGATGCAGCCAAGCTGCTTCTTCTGAAGCTGGACAAGAGTACACCATCTGTACATTTGATCTAGGTGTTTGCCTGAAAGCATATCCTCTAGTATGGAATAAACCTGAAAAATACCAAAACCATATTCTCCTCATTGGTACATTCCATTGCTGTGGAGCATACTTGAAAGGCATAGGCAGAAGATACTGTCAAGGGAGTGGATGGGTAGAAGTGGCTTTAGAAGCAAATCTGATCCCCAATGGCTCTGTGACTGGGGTCACCGATGGGAAGAATTGGGACAGAGCATTAAATACACACAAATCCATGCTGGAAGCTCTAGAGAGACTTCTCTATGACAAGTATCTGGAAACTCATGAACCACTCTCTCCAGAAGGAACTGCTTTACTGGAAAAGCTCACTCTGAATGAACCTACTCTCACTGATGTTCTATCATCAGATGATGTAGGCCTGTCTTACCACATGGCAGAATATCATGCATTCAGAGAAGCAGTGAGAAATGGGAAGCTGGGAGAAACTGGACAGTTTTGGATGGAATACATTGACTGCATCTGGCTCGTCCTGTCAATGAATAAGGCAATCAAAATGAATGACTATGAAGAATACAAAGACAATCTAAACAACATGCCAGACCTCTTTTTCTGCTCAGACCAGCAGAACTATGCAAGATTCCTCACATACTTGAGATATTTTCTTAAAAACATTGAAGAAACACACCCAGGATCAGAGAAACTTTTGCGCGTTGGAGCAATCAGTGTTTCCAGATCACATATCCCAGGCAACCGCTGCCACACAGACAAAACAATAGAGGAGACAGCTATGAAATGGCTCAAGTCAAATTCAGGGTCTGGGACATATTCTGCTGGGATCTGTGGAATAACCAGTAATTATGAAGCGAGCCAACGTCATATCCTGACTGCCCATGCCAAAGGAGAGTATGTAGAAGCCATGTGGGAAATGAAAAGTGGCCGAGGCAAAAATACAGAGATGCAACAAAGAGATCTCAGACCACGTGAAATCAATCGGTCTGAGGAGCAAGTGCAGCAAACAGTACAAGCTTTTCTGAGTTTTATCAACCCATTTCAGCTTGAGACTTCTCAGCCCTTGACAAGTTTGAGTTCAGGAGCAGCTATGCCAGAAGAGGTGCGATATGATGTGCTGAATGCCCTGAAAAATGGCAAAACTCAAAAAGAGATGTTCATCCGTGATCGACTTCAAACAAAAAAGGTCCTTTTCTTTGAACCCATCAAGAGGAACAGATTCAAGACAATGTCATCTACCACACCTAAAAGGAAGCTTGTGGCATCAAACCAGAAAGTGATCCAGTACAAGGCCACAAGTGGTTTTATCTTTCAGATCTTCATCAAATCACAAGAACTTAAGTCACAAACAAGCATCTCTGACCTAATGACCTATCCCTTGACTCTGACGCCATACTCCATCTCAACAATTGATGGCTTTTTTGCAAAAAACAACAAAGCAAAAGGAATGAATCACATGATTAAAGATGCTGAGAATGCACAACTCCCTTCTCCAAGCCAATGTGCTCTCATTCAAGATGGAAACTCCTTATTCTACATGTGCGATGTACCACGCACAATGAGGACTATATCAGAGCGCACCTTCAAAAGTCTACCTGCTGCAGCTGAAACAGTATTCAGCACAGACACTTACATTGACCGTCTTTATTCACCAAAATCAGCTGAGAGAGATCACAGAGGTTGTGGTGAACATTTTATAGTTAATGGGCTGAATGTTCATCGACCCGCTGATTGGAATCACAAATGATGAAAACAAGAAGGCACTCATTCATTTACTTCTGGATCACTGGAGCTCTCATGATATGATGGAAGACATCATCCGAAGGCCTGTCATTTTCATAGAGGCTGGTCAAGCTTTCAAGATAGAATGCAATGCTGGAGTTATGTCAAAAAAACTTCTACCAGAGATCTGTTCAAAACATGAAGAAACAGATGTGAGGGTGATCATTTACATGCAGTATATCCAAAACAAAGAGCCTCACATTAGAACAGTTAGAGTCAGAGCAAAAGACTCTGACATTTTCTTCATCCTCCTTTATTATGCCAAGTCATCAACTGTCAACATCATCTTTGACATGGGAGATAGACTAATCAACATCAACCAGCTGGCTGAAGAATATTCACAGGAACACATTTCAGCTCTTCTGGCCTTGCATGCGTTCACTGGTGCTGACTGCACTTCAGCATTCAAAGGCAAAGGGAAGGTCCGTCCGATGAAGATTCTTAATCAAAATTCAAAGTTTATTCAGATCTTTGCTGAAGTGGGGAACTCTTGGGAGCTTAATGAACATATTCTCAGTGGTGTTCAAGAGTTCACCTGTCGCCTCTATAGTTTCAATCGTCGAATCAAGAAGGTTGATGAGACGAGAGATTAAAGTTAAGAAGATGTGTGGCTCAAGTCTTGAGCTTCGACAGGGTCTCTCCCTTGACCTCTCAACCTTTCCAACTTGCAAGAGGGTCCTCTTACAGCACATGAAAAGAGTAAACTTTCAAGCATGCATCTGGAAGAGGGCTCATGAGCACTACCCGGAAATCCCAAGCCCTCTCGACCATGGATTTCACATAAACACAGAGACAGGCAAGCTAGAACCACTATGGTTTGAGGGCGACGTCATCCCCAAAGCCCTTGTTGATGTCTTGGCAGAAAAGGAAATAGATGAAGATGAATTGACTGATGAAATCCATATGAATATAGGTGAAGATGAGGAAGAAAAAGAGGAAGAGGAGGAAAATGAAGATTGAGATACAATACACTCACATGACCAGTCGACGAATACAACATGGATAAGTAGCAAAAACCTCTAAGAACCAAAGAAATGTTTTATATTTTATGTTTGAGCTGTAATTTAGTTTTGCCATTTGGCTGTAAGGAACGTTTACATGTACAGAAGGTTACTAACATCTACTCTATCGAAGGTTGGCTTTTTGATGACAGACTGCACACTAGAGTCATATTTTGTCCTTGTGTTGCGAGGACTTTGTGGCCTTTAATAAATCTCACATTTGGTTAATTAATTTTGTGTGAATGTACCGTATGTTGCACTCTGACCCCAGTCCACCTAGGGGCATAACAATACTCACTTTTTATGCAATTCACTTCATATAATATAGCAGTACATAAGTCATGTCTCAACTCTTGTTTAAGGTATTGTTCATATGCAAAAAATATGCTAAATCCCATATGGAATGGTAATGCTTGAAAGTTATGTTTTCTCCGATTTGAGGTGCAGTAGAGAACTTTGGTTATACCAGCTGTAATCCTCTCAATAGAAAGGTCACCTTGGACTTAAATTGAAGCTTATAAATTTGGGATGTTTTCCAAGTACATTTGAAGCAGTGATATGTATAATAAAATGCTTGAAAATGATCACTTTTGATGACAATTTGTCAGGCGGACAGACATTTTTTAGTCTTTTGGGGTATGTTGAGGGTGATATTTGACAGAAAAAAGGCAGCAATCCCCAGAATATTTTTCTGTTAGTTTACCCTATGTGTCAGAATACTCCATGCAAAATGGTAGGGTCATATGACCATGTATGAAGCTGCAGTACCTTAATATTCACAATTACATCATTCCGCCAAATGCATTTCCCAAAAAGGGTGTTTTTTGGCCCCTGAGACCAAACGGGGCCGAGTTGGGGGTGGTCATTATCAACTTGTGATGGCCCAAAGTATAAGATAATAGGAAATAATAGTGAAAAAAAGTTAGCAAAAAACATCCTGAGGAGTGGACCTGGCTCCCGGCTTATACGGACATTGTGACAGCCTTGAAATCACTTCCTCTGTGTCCTCATAATGTAGCACTAAAACTTATTCTCTGTAGAGTTTTGTTACAAAAAATTTAAGGTGAAGCTCTTCTCTTCAGGTCCAAAATGACATTACAATCTAGGGGCTTCTTTCTGACATTTTGTTATCTACCGTTTTTGTTAGCCAATTAACCAAACTGTACTTTTTCATTAGGTGTATTACTCTGCACGGTCACTAGACTAAATTGTACAATCTTCAACCAGATAATTTTACCTGTGTCTATATTTCCTTTTGTGTATTTCCTAACTCTCCACACACTCACCCCAATAGTAAAAATACCGCCTACTGTGTATGAAAGAGGAGGACTAATCCTTTTTCTCTCTGAGCTTATCCTGTACCCACTTCAATTCCAATTAACCCGTCTAAGATAGGGTACTCTGGATGCATCTAAATTAATCTAAACCTTTCTAAGCCAATGTCAACAAACTCTAGATATCTGACAAAATGTGTGTTCAGCTGCGGGTGTGTTGACCACGCCCTGTAATCATATAATTTCAGCCAAATCACTGTTTCTGTCCTGACTTCTTGTGTGTGGTACCCTTCACTTATGATCTCTCCACAATCTATACAATATTGTGTACTTTTCCTCTCTCTCCAAACTCCCTCGCTGAGTTTCACAACTGTTATATCATTGCTTACAGTATATATACCTGCATCATCTACAAAACAAATACTCCGTAGCTTTGGCCTCAATCTATATGTCCAAGGTCTCTGTGTGCAAAGAAACCTATTAATCTAAAACCAAATTGTCTATTGTAATTGTGCTCTCTGTCTAATAAGGGGGACACTTCAACAGTACCCTTTGTCCGGGCACCTTGACCAAAGTTATCTCTTTGTTAAAAAAAATACCCACTCTTACTTTTTCGATACTTCTACAGTACCTAAGTTATGGAGAACAATCACGTTTTCTGTATAAGTCTTTGCAGAAAAAACAGTAACAGCAAGCTTAGACCCTATCTGATTTTCAACGAGTGGAATGTTGAACCTACTTCTCCCTGTTCCTAACTCGCATCGTAACCTATTATTCATATGTTTGATACAACTTCACTATAAATTATATAACACTATAACAAGTTTCCTATAAATCGCTCCCTCCACGTAAACTACTGTACTCAGTTTATGTACACTTTTCCATGTATACTACTTACATTTTACCATACAGAGAGAGGGAGAGAGCTTCACACAGCTTCTGCTACACACAGTCCAGACAGCTCTCTCTGCTCACACACACAAGAGTCTAATCTCACCGGCGCGTGCCCACACACACTCTCGTGGAGAGCTCTCACTCTTTCAACTCTCTGGCAGACTCAACTATTTTCACACACACACACATTCTGTCTCAGGCCTTCAAACACTTGCGGCCGGTTTCGCAGACACAGTTGAAGCCCAGTTCTTGACCAAACAACCAAGCCAAACGGAAGTCTCCATTAAGTCATTACACTGGCTCCCAGTTCCCCACAGGATTGATTTTACGGTCATCCTGCTCGTTTATAAACCCTAAATGGCTCAGGACCAGCCTATTTACAGATTCTCTAAAAACCTCTGTTCCCCAAAGGGCCCTCAGTTCTTCTAAAGATAACCTACTAAAGGTTAAAAAAACACTCACATAAAAATTGGCAATGCTGCTTTTTTAACTATGCTCTATAGCTGAGGAAAACAAAACCGAAAAATATCAAGGAAGTATCATCTATTTATATTTTCAAAAAACAGGAAAAAACATCTTTTCACTTTATCCTTTAACTAAGCCAGCTTTCAAATGCTTTTTATGCTTTCCTTCTTGTAATATATTCCTTTACATTTAATATTGTTCTCTTTGCCTCTATGCTTTTCATGTTTTAAAATATGTTCACATTTCTTTGTCTTTTATTGATGTAAATGTTTTTATTGATGCAAATGTCTTTCATTTTATTTGACTTTTATTGATGTAAAACCCTTTGAGCTGCATTCCCTGTATGAAAGGTGCTATATAAAGGTTTATTATTATTATTAATATAAAAATGATCTTGCTTTCCTACTCCAAAACCTGGCCCGATCCCCACCTACTGCACAAAACCAGCCTCTGAATCCCAAATAGACTTCAACATAATGACAGAACAATAAAGTTGTGTCTGCCCCAGGCAAAGGACTGAGGATCTACGTGTTACATTCAGTTCTATACCCACATGACATCACTTTATGCCAACCCCTTGGGAGAGTTTTTCACAAACATCCCAATATAACTTATTCTATGATGTCAGCTGGTTAAATTATATGGGCAGAACTTTATAGGCAATAGTTGCACAGTTCCAGGACTTTATATAAAAAATATGCATCAGGCCCCTACCATTTAATACATTTGAAGGTACTCCAAATACATTTCATTATAGCTTAATACATTCCTTAATCTATTCCATTACAAGGTGTTCTTATATTAAATTAATAATTATACTGTCTACCAAACTGACTGTCTGTGTGTGATCAAACATATTTATACATACAAAAAGGTACAATGCCTTATGAAAATCATCCATTCTTATGATAATGCAGTACCACCACAATCACAGGCTATTCTTGTTGATGGAGTAATATCGGATTGGGTTACTGTTCGTAAAGGAGTTCTACGATGTTCAATTGTGTCCTTTATGTTTACTCTGTACATAAATAATATCTGCAACTCTGTTCAAAACTGTACATTTTATTTTTATGCTGATGACAGTATTTTATGCTACTGCCCCATCTTTTTCTCAAACATTTAACCTCCTGCAGCCTGATTTAGATTTTCTACAAAATGCACAAGACCTCAGGCTTGTGTTAAATGCAAGTAAAACAAAGTACTGTATATACGAATGGTTGATCTTAATATTATTTCCTTTAATGGCTCTGATTACAGAGTCCCCACCTATAAATATCTGGGTCTCCCTTTGGGGACCTGACATGATTTTAGTTTCTCCCCTGTTGGTTATGATTGAGTTCCTGTGGTTGTTTTTTATTTCTCCCGGTGTGTTGAGTTTGGACTTGGAGCATAGGTTTAGTCTGCGTTTTTCCCTCTTCTCCAATCACATGACTGTATCTCATGATTGTAGTGAAGGGAGTAAAGAATATAATTAAGATGCATTTATGAAGTTAAAGCATTAATAGTTAATATATTTCCTTTTCTCCCCTGTTGCAATAGTCTGAGTTAAGAATGGATAAATGCTTAATAAATGCATATAGAGAGTTGATAGTATAGACGTTGTTGATATTTCCTATCTAACTATCTGACCCCATAATGATCATTGATCCATGTGTGTAAACAGCTACAGAAACAAATACTAGAGCGACCCGGGAAAACTTAAACGTAGCCCGCGATGTTCAGAAAGCGTGGGCTACCTAGCTCTAATGTGTGCGTGATAAGGGCTGAAACTTAAGCGCAGGCCCCAACAATAGTTTACGTTCCCGGAGATAATCTGGAAAATGACTTAGAATCTCTCAGACAGTACTTAGTAAAGTGAATAATATTCAATTCCAGATAAAGGGCATCAAAATACAACGCTTCAAGCGGACAAAAAATTACACAATACAATACCAAGAATTACATGTTGTCTAAACTAAATATGATCTACAATCTAAGCATGTCTTATACGGTTCAGTCTATTTCAAAATGGATTCTAACACATTTACTATGGCGCGCACTAACGTGGGCCAGGAGCCTTGTTAAAGATCACTCATCTGATTACAACTTAAACAAAGCCTTATATTTCCCCCAAGAGGTGACCCCCACATATCTTCCGCTGCATACGAAATAAGGTTCAGTTCACTGGCTGGAATTGGAGAACAAAGGAGTACATTAACAATTAGATTATGTGTCGCCTCGGCGGCGCTATCCGGGCTGTATCAAAATGTTTTACAAAAGTTATAACATTTGAATATGCTTCACCGTAGAAAGCTAGCAGTAGTCTCTTCTAGTTCGCAGGTTTAGTGCGAACTGATAATTACTTTACAACGCTAGTTGTGAGGGCATATCTGAAGTCAATCAAATAACTACTTTATAACATTAACAAGGCTCTCGTAGCCTTTGCACGGAGCTCCAGCAGCTCTTTGTCCAGATATTCCGGCTCGAAAAGATAAGGACGTCCGTGAAACAGAATGGGTTTGTCAGTTGAATAATCCGCCATCTCTTCACTGTGTATCCTGTGGAAATAGTAGTCTCTGTTGCGTTCAGTGCTTCTCTTATGCGCTCACTGCTTTTTTCCGGAAACAACGGACCATGAGAGCAGAGCCGGTGCTAGCTATGGGCAAGAATCATTGGCCTGGCAACACTAAGTCGGGTTTTCCTCTTCAAAAGAATAGCGCTCATAATTTACAATAATCAGTTTTCATTCATTGCATAGTGTGTTTTTGTGTTGCTAAAATAAATCAATCGTTGGATAAAACAGACTCTAGTGATTTTTTTTCAAATGTAATCCTGTTTTCACATGAGACACTGACAATATATTTCATTCAAATTGTGTGTACAATGTATTTGGTAATGTTTTTAATAAAATAGTTATTTAAAACATAAACTTATAATTTCTTTGCTATCAGATAATTTTATTGTTTCTTTACACAGAATACAATTGCATTTGGTTACAATTTCCTAGCTTTGTAATGCATTAACAATGTTTATTCCAGTGAATTGAAATGAGCGCTACTTCGAAAAAACAAAAATCTGACTTCACGTTGCAGGCATAATAGTGTTCTGCATGGGAGATTCCAAGTCGCAGTCACAGGGTGAGCATCCGGTTTGGCAAATTGACGCAAATGAGGAGGTGCCTTAAACTTGCATTCTATCTGAATTCCTGCAAAAGAGCTTGGATTCTTTAGAAGTCTATGAGAAATTGAGCCACTTCTCAATTGATTTATTACTTTAGTGAACACTTTCATAATGAGTATATGGTCTCAATCGCTAGATATATGCCTTTTGGGAAATAATGTTATTTTTTTAAATTATGGTCTCGTTGATTTTAAAATCAGCAATAAAGCAAAGGGGCGTTTAGGGCATGGCTATGATGTGATTGACAGTACGCGGCCTGTCAATGACAGAGCTCTAGCAAAATGAATCCATGGCAGGTGAACTTCAGTTTGGGAAAGACGAAGAAGAACTTAACTTTGGCGTTTGACCACAATTTCATCTAGTGACTTAGGTCGCCCAATAATGTTTTGTTCAGTGTTCGGTTGTACGACAAGACATAAAAAAGGATTTGTCAGTTCAGTTTTTCAGGTGAGTAACGTCACGTTTTGTACTGCTTTTCTATAGTCAACTTTATAGTCAAATTAATATCAGTTGGCTAGCCAGATTGCACCAATGAAGTGGGCTAACTAAATAAGTTATGCAGACCGTATAATGGATAGAAAATATGCATGTAAGTTACGGTCGCATACAGAAGATATGCCCTTCGGTCTCGCTGGCGATATGTTTTAACCATATTTTGTGTTATTGCATGTATTGGTAATGTTGGCTTAAAGCTTAATATAGCTAACAAACGTTACTGTATAATGCAAATTCATAAACCCTATTCGCATGGGATTAGTATCATTTTGGGACCGCGTGTGATTTAGATATTGTCCCCAGTTGTGGCGCATTCGCAATGGAACAAGTAAAGACTGCATTTAGATGCATACAGCAGATGTGGTGCTTGTTAGGGTAAATTGATAATACACAGCTTCTGGATGTGAGATCTAAATGCACAAATGAACCACATTTCTTTCCAAACAGATTTCCTTCTGATACCAGGCTGAAGCAATGGTTGGTGAACACGAGGAGAGACATCAGAAAATGAAGCCCCAAAAAGTCACGTCTGTGCAGTTCATACTTTGAGAAAGATGCTTTTTTCACAGACAAGCAGCTACATTAATTTAAATGCATTATTTATATTTTGTATATATCACTTAGTGGTGTAAGTATTTGAAATACAAAACAGAACATGGAGTACCAAAACAGTAAAAATAATTATTGTGTGTGTATCGATTCCCAGTTCTCCTTCCCAGAAAATTGCCACTTCCTTGGTTTATGTTGCTCAGAACTACAATTCCCATTCCCCAGTTCTACTTCCTGTGGACTACAGCTTCCCTAGTCATGCCTCCTCAGAACTACATTCCCCATACCCGGACTCAATTATCCTAATTCATCACACCTGCTCACTCCATTCAGTATTTAGTCACACACCTCTCCTTGCCTCTTTGCGAGATATTGTAAGTACAGGTTTCTTATTACTGAGCATTCATTCATGTATTGTTGTTATGGTCTGACCTCTGCCTTGTTCTTGGATTATTCTGCCTGTGGATTTCCCTATTGTACCTTAGCCATATATTTGCTATTCCGGTCTGACCTCTGCCTTGTTTTGGATTATTCTGTGCCTTATTCCTTGGACAGTCATATTTGTTTAAAAATAAACATTGTTCTCTTTTACATTTGGAGTGTATCATTACAGTGTGTGAATAGCAACATTTTTATGAAATCGTCAGTCACCCAACACGATGGTGTCAAACTTTTAATTTCTACTAACATTATTTCATTACAACTGACAGAAATTGGTGCAAATGCAAGTGTATTACAGTTCTATACAAAAGTTTGGTACCCCTGACAATTTTCATTTATAAACAACTGAAGCATACATTCATGTACAAGCTCATATATTAATATAAATCATTGTGATCTACCATGCTTTAACTACATGTTTGTCTGTTACTGTAATTAAAGGTATCCACACTGAACTGAATGACCAGAGCCTACAGAAGGAAGACCTGGGCCCGTATTTATCAAGCTTCTCAAAGTGCCATTTTAGTCTTAAGTGCTGAGAATTGACCGAATTTACTCATACTCTCAAACTTAAGTGTAAAAGCAAGTTATCAAATTTCTCAAAGCTAAGAATCACTCTTACTCTCCCAGTTATTTAAGACAGATCGAGAGGTCTCTTAAGTGGTTAAGAGTTGCCAGTA
>JACXGM010029430.1:0-13765 GCA_016801145.1 Umbra pygmaea
AATGTATTCATCTTCGACTCAAAGACATTCATGGCTAATATCTGTGAAAACAGTTTGTGCCACAATGCTTTCCTTAACTTTCACCACCAGATGTCCTCATAGAGTTCTGAAGCTTCGAGTACTGAACCTTTTTTTGATACAATTGGATTGAAACGCTTTACTGGTTCAGAAAGCTTCAGTTCGCCATCACTAGTAATTTGCAACATGGGAAAAAAAACATTGCAACATGAAACTCAAGGACTGAAATGGCGGATCATCGGGAAAGGTCGACCTCATCCTCCGGATGTAGCTTGCTTTTAAAGAGGTGCAGCCACCACTAACCAGAGACACTGAACCCTGTTCACGAGCAAACGAGACAACCTACTGAAGGATACTCCCCTATTATTCTTACATATAGTGTAAAAGTTGGTTGGGTGTTTGGTATGGACAGAGTCTTTAACGCTCATACACCACGCTAGTATGCTCGTTATGAATGCAAAAAAATAAATGTGTTGAACATTTTCACAGGCGATGTGAGGATGACGTCACGAATATTAATAAATCACAAGACGTCCGACTCTAGTTGTTTTCCCCGAGGCTATGCAGGTGGGGAAATTAGGGAGCGGCAGTGTTGCCAGGTCAAGCCCAATATTTCTAGCCCAATGACTGTTCAAAACCAGCCGAAAAATGCCTTAAAAATGGGCTGATTTTACCCACAACAGAATTAAAATTTTAACAAATATTTTCTGCATAATTAAAAAGTAAATTTGCCTGTAAATTGTTTTTATTTTATTCTCTTAATTTCTCCATTTTTTTAACAAAATGTTTGTCATGACGTGTGTGCTGTGCATGTCTTTATGCTGCTCTGTAAGTGATGCATACATGGGATCTTCCACCCAAATGTATCGGTTCACTCTCTCCCTACAAGAAAATACTTCTCTCCTTCCCTACAAGACAAAGCTCTCTCCTTCCAATCCATACAATAGAAAAGCTGTCTTTCCTACCAGGCCAATGCCACCACATACTTAACGCCTTTACACCCTCATCAATTTATGTTTTAAGTCCGCTTTGCACATCTTTCATAATTTACAAACTAACCTTTTCAGACACCGATTTTTCTGTATAATGTCATACATATCCCAAAATATAAAAACAAATGTTTATATTATTAGTTTGTTATTGTGGAATATGTAAACCATAGCAAACATATCTGTTAAATCCATTTTGGCATGAGAACCGTAACAGTGGTGGGTTCCATGTACCACTTTTGATAGGTACTGACCCTTTCAGACCAGAAACACCCCACAAGAGCTGCAGTTCTGACCCAGTCGTCTAGCCATCACAATTTGGCCCTTGTCAAAGTCAGTTAAATCCTTACCCTTGCCAATTTTTCCTGCTTCTAACACATCAACTGTTGAGGACAAAATTAATAAGCAGGAAAAATGGGCAAGCGTAAGGATTTTGTTCCCGGTCTACTGGGGTTGGTGTAATTAATGATGGTAGAACAGAAAACCAGCAGGTTGCAGCCCTGTTATGGTAAAATTTTAGTATCCTTGCTTTAGGAGTTAAATTGGACCATGAAAAGGGCATTTCAGGTCCACAGTCCTGTTATTTCCTTTATAACCATTCCAGGTACACAGTCCTGTGGATTTCTTGAGACCCATTTCAAGTACATAGACCTGTTATTTTCTTGAGACCCATTTCAGGTAGAGAGTCCTTTTGTTTTCTTGAAAACCATTGATGGTGTTGTTTTCTTTATGTGGCGCGGTACTGCTGCGACTCAGACTTTTGTTTAATTTTGGTTTATTTATGTTTTAAGAGTTAGGTGTTGGATTTTAAACTTGACCTTGGAAAAACTTTTATTGGAACTCTTTATTGTGGAACTCCTTTGGCTATGCCAAACATTGGGAAAAGGAAATAATCTGGCGCTGTCATACACCAGAGATGAGCTCCTGGCCCTCTGCGTTGCAGGAGACTATCCACCACCCGACCCTATCCATGACATACAACCCACTGCCCTGACGAGAAGAATTTGGAGCCAATGTTTGTGAAAAGTGAAGGCAGCAAAATAGACATTAGGATCTTTATGCAAAGATTATCAATAGTGTTATTTTTTGTAACAACACTTAGAGATATAACATGTTTAATGATATAAAATGTTATTGAAAATATAACATACACAGTGTTTTTTTGCCATTTTTCTGAAAACAGACGAGAGTACACTTCAGGCGTTACTATTCTGTTTATAGTTGAAATACCACAAGGTCCAGATATCAATGCGAACTTTGTGCCTGCGCCCTGCGAGTTGCTTCGCTGACATTGAATTTAGCGTAAGCTAGTAAAATAATAGCTGGTAATTATTCAACAAAACTGAAAAATATTTTTGAACCAAAATGATCATAGGGGTTAATAACACATTGGTACTGAGTCGACCGTTCTCTGGGATATGTTTTCATGCTTATTGAATGTGCCCAGTTTTAGTGCGAACTGATAATTACCTTATAACGCTAGTTGTGAAGGCATGGATGAAGTAAAAATACATTGCTGTTATAGACCACTAACAAAACTCAAAACAGACTTGATCAGTCAAACCAAACTCAGTGCTACGTGAGCTCAACTGTAAGCTAATTGTGTATGATTTTAGGATGCATTGCCAGCTTTAAGTCTTGAGCTCACGTAGCACAGAGTTTGTGGTTTGACTGATCAAGTCTGTTTTCTGAAGATGGCGCCTGGCTGTATACATGAACGGTAATGTTTTTTAAACTATATTTCTAATAAACTGTCTGTACACTTAAGTTCTCAATGCTTTGGTTTGCATGTAGGGAGCCTCATTATGCTACAGTGGAAGTGTAGTGCTATTTTGAGCCTTGTTAGTGGTCTATAATAGCTATATATTTGTACTTAATCCGTGCCCTCACAACTAGCATTACAAGGTAATTATCAGTTCGCACTAAAACTGGGTATGTCTACAGATTTAACCATTATCTGTCACCGATACATTTTGAAATGAAGTTGAAATTATCACATAATTGCACAAACTAGGCATGCTAGCTAGCTTAGCCCTTGGCCTACTAGCTACCAAAACTGTAACTAATTAAATTGACGAGTCACAACAATCATCTGATATGACCTATAATATGCCCCATCTTGCTTCAGTAGGTACTGTACAGATTTAACCATAATCTGTCACCAATACATTTAGAAATTTAGTGGAAATTATTACACCATATGCACAAATGAGACATGCTAAATCAGCTATAATTCAACTAGGCAGCTAATTACAAGTTTTTTATATGGATAGTTTCAATGATTAATACTCACCAAGGAGATCAATGACCTATCTGGTAAACATTTATACATGTTTAGCAATATTCTGTCAATGTTCATTATTCATTTGCCTGTCATTTTTACAAGTATTTCCACAAAGTAGTATCCACACCCAGCCATGTAAAAAAAGGGGCTAGATAGATTTGACCGTTAAATTTGGGCAGGAGCCCTTCCCATATTTCTTCCTCATTGTATTCCAGCTCAAACATATGGTTGGTTATTACCAATCAATAATACTTGATCAACGTTGAAATTGTCCTTCTCTTCAGGTATTTCCTCAATTGCACTCCCAATTGTTGAAAAATATCCTGCTCTAACTTTTTGTAATGTACTGTATATAGCTTTGTAGCTATTTAATGGAAGAATGCAATGTGTAGTATTCACGCACGAAGTATGGAATTTTATTATCCCAATCAACTACATTCAGGGTCATGACGAATAAAAGAGGAAGTCAACTGAGCTCCTCCCCTGTAGATTTCAAAAATTATTTCAGTGACATCACTGGCATAGAATTCACAAACTTACAGTGGCCAGTTTGGGAACTTCAGAATGCATTGAAAAGGTGTTTTTAGTGACTATAATGTCAGAAACATGACCGGGAAAATGATTTTGAGGTGTTTGAGGGGTAGAGCATTCCTTTAATAAGATGTACAAAGGTATTCAACAGAAAAGATACCTTTATATCTTGCACATCCTCCTTGATCTTGGCCCATAAAGCCCTTCTTGGTTTAGTGTGCAACATACACCGATCAGCCATTACATTATGACCACTTGCCTAATATTGTTTAGGTACCCCTTTTGCCACCAAAACAGCCCTGACCCCGACTCCACTAGACCTCTGAAGGTGTGCTGTGGTATCTGTCACCAAGATGTTAGCAGCAGATGTTTTAAGTCCTGTAAGTTGTGAGGTGGGGCCTCCATGGATCGGACCATGTTTGTCCAGCACATCCCACACATGCTCGATTGGATTGAGATGAATGGCAGGACCCACGTTTTCCCAGCAGAACATTCCCCAAACATCACATTGCCTCAGCTGACATTCCGTCTTCCCATAGTGCATCTTGGTGCCATGTGCCAGGTAAGCGATGCACATGCACCTGGCCATCCACGTGCTGTAAATGAAAACGTGATTCATCAGACCAGGCCACCTACTTCCATTGCTCCGTGACCCAGTTCTGATGCTCATGTGCGCCTTCCAAGGAACTTTCAATGGTGGACAGGGGTCAGCATGGTGGGTACCCTGACTGGTCTGCAGCTACACAGCCCCATACGCAACAAGCTGCGATACACTGTGTGTTATGAAACTTTTCTACAGGAACCAGCATTAACATTTTCAGCAATTTGAGCTCCAGTAGCTCGTCTGTTGGATCAGACCACACGGGCCTGCCTTCGCTCCCCATGTGCATCACTGAGTCTTGGCTGCCCATGACCCTGTTGCCGGTTCTCCGCTTTTCCTTCCTTGGACCACTTTTGATAGGTACTGACCACTGCATACCAGGAATATCCTACAAGGGCTGCAGTTTTTGGAGATGCTCTGACCCAGTCATCTAGCCATCAAAATTTGGCCCTTGTCAATGTCGCTCAAGTCTTTACGCCCATTGTTCCTGCTTCTAACTCATCAACTTTGAGGACAACATTTTCACTTGCTGCCTAATATATTTCACCCACTGACAGGTGCCACGGTAACAAGATTATCAATGTTTTTCACTTCTCCTGTCATAATGTTATGGCTGTTCGGTGAATGTAATTGCTTTGTCTGTCAAAGCACTTTGTGACAACTGCTGTTGTAAAAAGGGCTTAATAAATACATTTGATTGATTGACCAGATCGTGCAGCGTGCAGACAGCGAGTGTGATTCTCAAGACCATGCTGCATGCTAACCATACAATTTCCAAGACAGCTTGAAAAGTTAGAGCATTCTTTTGTCTGTTTATTGTTTTGGACTTTGCCACAACATAGTGTTACAATAATTTATATGTCTCATATATATTAACATGCGGTATTAGCGTGATTCTAAGTAAAGCTACATGGTATTGACAAAATAATCTTTATAAATGTGTAGAACAACTGCTTGTCAATGACTGAGTGTATTTGCTATGATTACCTAATGTAAAAGCCCTATATGAAAGTTGACAGGGTAGAAACAATAATTAAATCTGTTAGATAAAAAAATATATATCTGAGTCAGAAGATGCAAAAACATACTGGGCCACACTACCACTGGTAGAAAACAGAATTAGTTCATGCATGGTATTTAACTTATGGATGTATCAAAGAAACATTCATTTGAGCCAACCAAGCAAGCTAGCTTTGCCGTTATATTATTATCATTAACAATGTGGTTCCGTGGGAACCTTGGCCTTTGGCCAGGTCATTCTGGTTACATTATGGTAAACAATAAATTAAAACATATTTATATAATTATTTATAACACAAATTATAATTGAATTTAAATGTGATTCTTCCTCTCAGGAAATAGTTAAAATTAAGTAAATGGTCTGTTTGAGATGCACGTTTGACGTGACTTGTTATGCTTTTGCAAAAAAAATGAACAACATTATTTGGGTTTATGTTAACAGAATATAAACCTTTGGAAGTAAGCCTGACTAGAGTTTTATTTTAATTTTAAACTAACATTCAATTGAGTAATTAAAAAGGTGATTGAAAGAAAAAACAAATTATATTGTAGGAACTTGAATATTCTACCATGTTAGTGTCACTGTAATACACATACTTATTTGCCATTGTAATACATATACTTACTTCCCATTGTAATACACATACTTATTTCCCATTGTAATACACATACTTATTTGCCATTGTAGTGTCCTGATAAGCCATGTTTCTGTTCCTTTTAGCCTGAGCTTCAACCGTCCTCTTCACAGCTAAAACTCTAGGGGCTATAGTTGAATAGCCTAACAGAACTGGGCATAGTGTTTTTTATAGACTATTCAACTAGTCTTGTTTCGACTTAAATAGCAGCAAAATCATAATAGTCTCTGTTGTGTTCTTTATCATGTCAATTAATGAGCCAGCATATTATGGAAAGAAAATGACAAGTTGACAAGCTTTACCGCAGTGACTTAAAGTTGTGCGGACAACTTCTCTTTAAAAGAGTTGTGAGAACCACGTGGGACATCACTAGCATGTACCATGATAACGCCATCACTAGCATGTACCATGATAACGCCATCACTAGCATGTACCAGGATAACGCCATCACTAGCATGTACCAGGATAACGCCATCACTAGCATGTACCAGGATAACGCCATCACTAGCATGTACCAGGATAACGCCATCACTAGCATGTACCATGATAACACCATCACTAGCATGTACCATGATAACACCATCACTACCATGTACCATGATAACACCATCACTAGCATGTTCCATGATAATGCAATCACTAGCATGTACCATGATAACGCCATCACTAGAATGTTCCATGATAACGCCATCACTAGCATGTACCATGATAACACCATCCCTAGCATGTTCCATGATAACGCCATCACTAGCATGTACCATGATAATGCCATCACTAGCATGTACCATGATAATGCTACACAATCCCACTGGTGCTGCTGGTACTGTATATGTAGTGTAGCCAGTGTAGCTCCGTGGCATCAGGCTTGAATCTGAAGGGCTCTAGGAAAAGCTTGGTGGAAAGTTAGACCCACACTTCCACTGACTGAGCCTTTACATCAACCCAGGATCCTAGGGTCAGAGGTCATAAGTGCTATTGTGTTATTCATTTGTTCACTGGGTGGTAGATGTGGAGATGGACAGTGAACAGGACAGGGGCAGCCGTGTGACAGGGGGACATCGGAGGATAGCATGGCTTGACTCAGGCCAGTGAGGTGAAAGGACCAGGAAGGAAGCCATTGGGTGTATCGTCTTTCTTGCTTTCAAGGGAAAAGGGCGGGATACGGACGTCAAAGAAGGTGCCGCTGGGCCTCTCAAGACGGTAGGAACCCCTGCAGGGATTGGAGACAAGGACAGGCACCGTCAAACCCTCTGCTCAACCATGGCCATCCAGTCTACTTCCACTCTTTAAGTTGTATTTTAATTGGATCACCACAAGTAAATATGTCAACTAAAACCAGAACCCTAATAGAAAACTGACACTCCTACAAGTCTATTTCAGCCTGAATCAACAGAACCTCATCCAATACTAAAACCAACTTAATAATACTGGATAAACCAGCCAAACAAAGCTTGATTTGTTCGTTGGCACCAAAACATTTGGTTAACTGATTAGAGATGGCTCAGAGTAGCCAATGTCAGTCTCGAAATCAGGACAAGAAAGACAAAACTGCTAGAAAAGTAACCCAAACGGTTAAACTGTTATTTGTAGCTTTACAGAAATTACAAGGTATTCCTAAAATGCAAAATACATACTCTCACCCAGGTTCAGGAAACAGTTCTTCTTTTCGGTGACTAATGAATGGATTTACCCCTCTGCCTGCCGTTTGCTACAGGGCAAATACTGTGTATTGTTATGGTACTGAATTTTGATTTGGCTAGTATTCATTTTACGATCAAATCACTGCTATTGTAGCAGGTTTTTTGACCAGCAAGGACCCACAAAGGTCTCTAGTGATGCCATCCTTGGTGGTGTGTTGACTCACCACATGTGTCCACTAGCTGCCTGCAGTGAGACGTGACTGCTGTACTGGAAGGCTGGCTGCTCTTTGGACAACACTGGCTCCTACACAGAGAGTGAAAGGATGGTTACATTAATACAATACACCCACACACAAAGCTACATCGTTGTCACGTTACAGTACAATAGTGTAAGAAGCCTTCATGCATAGAAAAAAAAGGCTTTATTAAGTAGGACAGGATGACAAAACAATAACTAACCTATCCTAACGCATTGAATCACCCTAACATTTAAAGAGCAGTATATTCTCCAAAGCATCTTGAGAAGGAGACGGGATGAATAGGACTCACCCGCCCCACTACTCCTCTTCCGCGGACCGTCTCCAGAGTGCCTGACAGGCTGAAGATCCTCCAGTGTCTCTCCCTCAGCTGCACCAGCTCCTCCCCCATGTTCTCCAGACGGATACAGTAGCGCCACTGACACACAAATAGAGCAGTGAACCACCATCCACCCACCATTTACAGTGTAAGGCCCACGGAGCTCTGGTTGTAGTAAGGCTTATTTTCTAAAAATTCTCCATGGCAAACATTTTAACCCGAAGCTGCAGAGAAAAACACTTCTGGTTCTTATATAATTACTGGATGTAAAATAGTACCTGCTATAGCTTGAGGAATAGAGTAGGAATAAGATGAGGTAAAAAGAAATGTATACACTAAATGTTATGCCATTTTAAACATTTCAACAGACTTACCAAGAAAAATGTATGTAACTGACATGCTTGGCTGACTGCTGGTGAAAACGAGCATTGTAATGCCTGGTGCTGTCTGACCCTAATGAAAATATAGGGTGCACTACAAAAAGAAGGGTGCTATTTTGTATAAAGCCTACATGATTTGTTACAACATTAGAACTGAAGCTATGTCCTGAGATACTAAACAATGTGTTACGACATTAGAACTGAAGCTATGTCCTGAGATACTAAACAATGTGTTACGACATTAGAACTGAAGCTATGTCCTGAGATACCAGACAATGTGTTACGACATTAGAACTGAAGCTATGTCATGAGATACTAAACAATGTGTTACGACATTAGAACTGAAGCTTTGTCCTGAGATACTAAACAATGTGTTACGACATTAGAACTGAAGCTATGTTCTGAGATACTAAACAATGTGTTATGACATTAGAACTGAAGCTATGTCCTGAGATACCAGACAATGTGTTACGGCAGCCACAATCACACATAACCTAAATCAAACCCAAGAATTTGTCTTGAGTTAATCTGTAGGCCAGTAAATCTGTTGTTTGCTGGCAGTGTGAAACAACAACTTCTCTCACTTACCCAGTATACGTTGGAATTCTGTGTTTCCTGAAAGAGTGAAGATAATTAGCATCAATACAAACAGGTTTTAATCATAGTAATAAAACTGGTACACATTCATCGGGGCACTTCCTTCTGGAACCAACAGATGTGTAGATCTGAGATGTAGAAAAAGTCATGTCAGTTCTTTACATGACATTTCTACATTGTTCCACGTCATGATTAATGTGGCCCTGAAGTGCCATGGCTGTGCCTACCCTCATGCCCATGGCTGTGCCTCCCCTCATGCCCACGGCTGTGCCTGCCCTCATGCCCACGGCTGTGCCTGCCCTCATGCCCACGGCTGTGCCTGCCCTCATGCCCACGGCTGTGCCTGCCCTCATGCCCACGGCTGTGCCTGCCCTCATGCCCACGGCTGTGCCTGCCCTCATGCCCACGGCTGTGCCTGCCCTCATGCCCACGGCTGTGCCTGCCCTCATGCCCATGACTGTGCCTACCCTAATGCCCATGGCTGTGCCTACCCTCATGCCCATGTAGAATGGGATCACAGTGACGCGGATGTTCTCCGTGGTTTCGCGGTGGACATCCGACAGCTCCAGCCATGGCTGGTTCTTCTCCTGCCAAGCCTGCAGCGTATCCCGTGGGATGAATGGGGGAACTGGTGAATGGGTCAGAGCATTAAAAATAAAATCAACAAATACTAGACCTAGAAATTCATGTATAAATATGTATTTACCTGTCAACGATTTGTTTATTTAATTGGAGAACAGGTCACACCATGAAAAACCTCTTCCTACAAGGTTGCGTATAAAACGTATTTACCTGTCAACAATTTGTTTAGTCATACGTCACAGTGGATTCAATTCCTTGGCTCAATGAGTTTATGTTTGTGTATAACACACAGTAGTTATGGATGTATGTGCATATTGTTTCCAGAAAGACTAGACCATCTATATGTCCTTAGTTTATATAGCACTGAATGTCTTTAACATTTAAATTGTTATTATTATTGATGAAAAACCCTTACTGGTAGCTATTTGTGCTCCTCTTCTAAGATGCAACCAATATGAAGGAACAAGGTTTCTTTAACTCTAAAACATTATTTTGTTGAGCGGTACCTTTGGAGGCACTGAACTGCAGGAAACGCTCAAACAGCTCATGCTGAATGGGGACGTGATCTGTGGAGTTGTAGGGCAGGATGTCTTCATGACTCACATAGTCAAGTCCTGACAAACACAAACGGTTAGCATTTATGTGTGTGACAATCATAGCTACAAGGGCTGCATGATTAATAAAGTATCAAATTGTGATTTTTGAGAAATTGCGGTATTAATGAAATTTAAATGACAGCATTGCAAACAACTTTTTTGACAAATTGCTTGCAACCGCTAGAAATTTGCTGATAATACACCCTAATAGCATGATAGATTTAGAAAATGCGAAAGGACAGAGGAATAAATGTTCAGCAGTTTAGTAGCATGTCAATACAGTATATTGCAGCTTTTAGTGATTTGGTTATTGCCTATCAAAAATGCAAATTACATTTTAATATAATTTATTGTGAAGCCCTGGTAAATGTGTATTAGCAAAAATGTAAGCAGAAATGCCTTTCTAATGAATTACATCCAACTACCACATTTACATATGAATCTAATTATTGAGGTGCCCTGGCAAATATGTATTTGCATAACTTTGAAGGAGAAACGCCTGTCTATTAAGTTACATCCTGATTCAACTCACCTGGAATGGCATAAAGCGCCCTGCTGTCATCCTGATTGGCCAGAAATGTCACCGCCTCAGTCTGTGACCTCTGAGACTGACACGATAGACACATTATACCTACACAGTTACAGCTGAAAAATATCTAGGTTTGGTGAATTGACTATCATTGTGTGACAAAGGCAACACTGAGCTAGAGCAGATACTCACGATGTGGGGACAGTCTCTCGTGTCTATCAGAACCTGATAGTATGTGTGAGTTTTCCCCTTCACCTCTTTGGACCCCTGCTCCCCCGAGGCCTCTACAGGCTTACTGGGATCAGAAAGAAAGCAGTGGAGGGGTGCCAATCAGTATATAAGGAATAGGGTCATGATGAGTCGAAGTGTTGTTGCGGCGTGAGCCCCCCCTCACAGCAGGAACCTCACCTCTCTGTGGCAGGGGGACAGACATCTCGATCGTAGAGTCGGGCGTTCCAGCGGAACAGAACTATCCCTCTGTAGCCAAACACACTGTGCAGAAACAACTGGGGAGACAGAAGAGACCAACGTAAGGCTACATGTGGGATAGCTTGGGAAAAGCATTAACAGACGAGTAATCCATGTAGGTGGGCAGTGTTTTACCAACCATAGACCAAATGCATTATAGAAGATCACTACAATAACCTAAAGGCTCAGCTGTAAAGTTGTTAAGCCAGTGTCATGGGGGGGCTGACTCTCACCTGTCCCGTTTCATATTTCCCTTGCTGTTTAGGCTCTTCGAACACCCCTACTGTTTCCAGCACCTTTCCTTCTGGCCTGAAAGACAAACCAGATGCCAAGACATCAGAATGGTTGGCTATTTAAACTAAGAGATCTTCATTGAGATTAACAAGACTATCTAAGCATTTTCACACTACGTTGTTTTTTAATTTTTTATTATTATTCTCCCAATTTTTCTGGTGCAGGATGCTGAAGGGCACTCGCCTGGTTCATCCAACCACATGTCAGTGAGTCGGACGATTCTTTTCGCACTGCTCATCCAGCACGGAATCCTTAAGTCAGATCACATGTGGGATGATTACGCTCACTAACTAGACTTCCGCAAATTGAAATTACAGGTGCCCGATCTGCATACAAGGAGTGGCTGGAGAGCGATGTGGCAAGAGAGATGATCCGACTTATCTATCCCAAATCCCGGGCAGCACTATGCCAATTTGTGCTGCCTCGTACAGGACACCCAGGGAAAGTCAGAGAAGCCATAGTCAGGCTCAACCCACTGACTAGCATTACATAGCTTGCACTAAAATGCAGCGACATAGCCCAATATGTCTGTTTTATGATATTTTTATCTGGATGAGAAATACGTGTTCCCAAATTATTTGTGGAGATCAGGGCCATGGACTGGAGGGCTGTAGAGAAGAGCGCTGCAGACAGAAGGGCCATGAAGATCAGGCTCGTAGACCAGGGCCATAGGAAGGAGTGCACGACATGTACAGTGGGGCCAATGAGACAAGGGCAGTGGAACTGAGGTGTGTGAAGGAGGCACGAGTACAGGCCCGGGAACAAAATGAGAATGGCTATGTAGAGGAAGCGGGTTTATAATGCATAGTTGGTGCACCTTGTTCAGACGGGTGACAAATGAAAGGAACAGAGTGTTTCAGTATGGTGTTGGGCCACCACAAGCCTCCAGAACAACTTCAATGACACTGGCATGGATTCTTGGCATTGATGGTGTCTAATGAACCCTATGAAAGGATGGAACACCATTCATCCAGAAGATATTCCCTCCTTTTGTGTTTTGATGATGGTGGTGGAGAGCACTGTGTAACACGTTGGTCCATAATCTAACATAGGTGTTCAATACGATGGAGATCTGGTGACTGTGAAGGTGATTATGATTTGCAACGTTTTTATACTCATCAAACCATTCAGTGACCCATCGTGCCCCGTGGATGGGGCCCTAGTCATCTTGGAAGAAATCACTCCCCTCAGGATAGAAACATTTCACCATGGGATAAAGGTGATCAGATTCAGCCTTGTTAGTTTAAATCTGGCTCACAATGGCTAGCTAATCTGTGAACTGTTGTGGCAAATTTGTTCTGAATTGTAAATTGACTGACAGGCTCTAGGGGTGTGGCTTGTCTCTCGCTGGCTACTCTTAATTTGAGTAAGTACTTAAGCATCCGGCCCTTCATTGGACTCTGTATTAACTAACCTCCAAAAGAGCTTCGACTCCATTCAACACGCCTTCTATAACCTTCAACTGCTCTTAAATCCTTCCAAAACTAAATGCATGCTTTTCAACCGCACACTTCCCATACCCGCCAACCTGACAAGCATCTCCACTCTGGATGGGTCCAAACTGGAATACGTGGACACCTACAAATACCTAGGCATCTGGTTAGATTGTTCACTCTCATTTCAGCGTCACATTAACATCCTCCAATCTAAAATAAAACCTAGGATTGGCTTCCTATTCAGAAACAAGGCCTCCTTCACTTATGCTGCCAAAAAGACCCTGGTAAAAATGACCATCCTTCCAATCCTTGATTTCGGGGATGTCATTTACAGAACTGCCTCCACCTCCCTACTTAGAAAGCTAGACGTAGTCTATAATAGTGCCATCCAATTTGTCACCAATGCCCCATTTAACACCCACCACTGTGACCTATACGCACTAGTGGGCTGGCCCTCATTATACACTCGGCGCCTGACCCACTGGTATCACCTTATTTACAAAGCAATCCTAAGAAAAACCCCTCCTTACCTGAACTCACTCCTCACCATCGCCTCACCCTCCCGTAACCTGCGCTCATCCAGGTACAT